>SBJP01000511.1:3381-14018 GCA_014805705.1 Cucumispora dikerogammari
TCGATGTAGAGAGATTGTGTTTGGTTGACGAAAATCTTGACAGCATAAGCTTTATTCGTTTTTCAGCAGAGAACTTTCACGCGTTTACGAGCGTTTTAAAGCCAGGAACTATATTGTTTTTAACAAGATGATGATGCACCCTTTGACATACGTTAAGTTTACTTACAAATTTTTTAAAAAAAGTGTCTTTAATGTAATATACTGACTCGCGAAGTTACCATGTTTAAACCTAATTGAGAATCTTTGAAATCCCATGGGCTGAAAATTGAAAAACCAGAATATTAAAGCGAAGATCATTCTCGATAAAGCAAGTTCGTAATATTTGAAGTGAAAATGAAGCAAGCTGTGTTCAAAGGCTTTTAATAACATTACAAAGAGAACTGAGTTAGTAATTCGCAATAAATACAGACATATAACTTATTAAATATTTTTTCGTGCTTTTTTTTAAGCCCCATTTTTCAAATTTTAAGTTCAACTTGAAAAAATTTTAAATATTTCATTAAAAACAAAACGATTTTGCGTCTTCAATATACAATAAAAAAAATATAAGATTTTTTTTTATAAAACCGATTTTGGTTTGATATCTTAACTCGAAAACTCTTTTTTTTATTAATGATCTTTTTTTTGTGATACAGTGTATATACTTTTAGTGGTTTAATCGATACATAAAACATAAAACCGAAACTCAGTAACTCAGGGAAAACTCGTTTTTTTTATTTTTTAAACTCGGTGCACGTAATTTAGAATGTCAGATTGACATCGTCGTTTTATTGATATAAGAATATACAATTATATTACATTTCTAAAGTGTAATTTTTTTATTATAAGTTTAAAAAAAACAACAAGAATCCAAAAAAAATCGTTGATTGTAAATTTAATAAAAGATAATTAGTTGAATAAAACTCAAAGACCAACAAACGAGAGTTTTGCACTAAACGGCGAAATGGTGATTATAAAAAAATCGACTTTGTTCATTTACTTTTAATTAAAAAAAAAGTTTTTGTTTGGTTTTTGTTTAATTTGTTTTTACTTAAATAAATTATAGTGGAGCTACTGTGTTGTGATGCGTGACAGGGCTTTGTGCTGTGTGATAATAAGTGTGTTTGCACAGAATAATAGAAAACAATTGAATATAAAATTAAAATGTCTTAATTTATAGTTAATTGCTCCTTGATTAATTAGACTATAACTTTCTTTAATCGAGCTATAGTAGAGGCTGGATGAAAGTGTATAAGTGCTTTAGCCTGTTTTCCAAAGATTATAAAGCTGTAAATCTTTAATCATGCTGGGTTTTATCTGGCTTTTTTATAGGGCTTTTGGTTCAAATATCAATTTCATCGGCATAAATTTAAGGTTTCAAACTTATAATCCAAATATAAAAAAATTCAATGAGTATGTAGCTTTTTCAATTTAATAAAAGTATATTACACGAAAAAAAAAAGTTTTTAATGTCGCGATACGCCAGTTTTATTTATCAAATATAGTTGTACAGATATATAATTGAAAATAGAGGGAAAAAATGCACACGAAACACGTTTTTTAAAAAAACTCGTTTTTTTAAATTTATGAATAATTGTATTATGGTTTGAGTAGATATGTTTTATCTATCCTAACGTTTATCCAGGAGGAAAGACTAGAGTGTGATTAATCACCTTTTTATTCGTGTGATTTCCAATCTTATATCTACAAGAACTCTTCCATATAGTAGAAGTTAAACACATTGTTGCAGTCATCAATCTAATCTATACTTTACTACTTTTCAATAGATATAAGTAAATCGAAAAACTTACACAGGTTCAACTATATTGATTGTTTTTTTATGTTATATATTTTACTGCAGATTTTCAAAACTATATATTTCTTACCAGCACAGATTTATTCATCTGCAGTATAAGTCAAACCTGATAGTTGATTGATAAAAAATGTGTTATTAAAACTAAAAGCTTTTGTAGAACTAACTGTTAAACTTGCCTGTGTGCTCGTAATATGTTTGTATATTAATCATGATCTTTTATACATACACAGCTATGATGTGATGCCATGTATACAAACATGACTCAGAGACAAACAGAAATACATAGCGTAACAAGTAAAGCCTATATAATATATAGCTGCATATTTAACACTGTTCCGCTCAAATAAAATTCATTATTACCGTATTTTACTGTTTTATTGGGGAGTCAATTAACCCCTGTATTCAATAGTAAATATTTCTCATATATTTTATGAAATAGTTATACTTAAGTCGCAAATACACTCTAATCCGAATTAAACCTTACTCGGGTTTTCCTTTCCATAGAAGAAACGCGTTATATTGATGTATAATACCACATGCGATGTTTTTCGATATATAAAGATTATACTTTAATGTGTAATTAATACTTGGCTATGCTCTTGTTTCGTAATAAAGAACCAAGAAAAAAGTATTATATATTCAAAACCCACTCTTTTTCCTATTTTCTTTATCGTTCATATATTATAGTTTCCCAATCTATTTTATTATAAGTTTTAATGTCACATTGCGTTTATTTTAATAATAAATTAAAACAACTCACTAATATAAAACTACATTTTATTTGACAAAAAAATTACTTTATTCTATAAGAAGAACCTGAGAAAAAAATCGAAAAAAATTGAAGTTACAGAAAAACTTTCACTATCCGTTAAGATTATACACAGAGAAAAAGGGGTCTAAAGGAAAGGTGGCTCAATTGTTCATGTGTTTTTTTATCAAAAACACCACAGTTTGTACTAATTCCAATAATTATAGTCGTTATATTCCCTTAGATCAAGAATTTCCTTGTCTGCTGGAAACATCGCATTAACAAACCCCTGTAAAGAATTATACCCACTCTTTACAGACAACCCACTGTTTAATAAAATAACACCCGCGCTGTTAATAGTAAATATTCTATTTTCAGGTATACCAACATTTTTATAGGACAAAATATCTGTAAATTTATTGCCAAATCCCGCTTTTAAAGAATCTTCTTTCATAATATTTTTTAATTCACATAGTGTTGAAATTTTAAAAACATGTGGCGATTTTTTAATTATTTCGGTATAAATAACATTAAACAAACCTTTTACGGATAAGAAAATTGCGCCTTTAGGCATGGAATAAGAATCCTGTTTTATATTATTTAAATATGACTTTGTTCGATTATAATGTGAGAAAGGCCGTGAAGACAAATAAATAAACGTGTATCCATTAGATTCTATTAGAGAAAAAAGTTTTGCAATTCCAGTGTGCGTATAATCTTTACCCGCAAAATCATATAAATTGCCCCATACATCAGATTTAGTTACTGTCCCGTCAATATCACTAATTACTATTTTCTCCGCATAACTTATCTTGTAAATATTAAATTTTATTTCGAACTTTTGATTTTTTTCGTCTGTACTTGTGATCTTAACCTCATTTAGTCCTTTCTTCAAGTTCAATTTTTTTATATCTTCTGTATTTAATAAATTAGAAGTAAAAAAATTTTTAGGTTCGTAATATTTCAATAAATATATGGATCTATAATATCTTTTTTCTAGAACAGTCTGAAATTTACTTTTTTCATTCTTGGCATTACTCAATAAATGAATAATGTGCTCAAGTTCCGCGAATAACTCAAAAGGTAAATAAATATTCATTCGGCACAGTTTGCATGTTGTAATCCGAACTATAAGCCTGCTTAAACTAACTTCGGGTATAAACCTATGTTTGTTAAAGTTAGTTTGTATTTCTCCCTTGAGATTCCCACATTTTGAATATTCAATCTTAAAGTTAGCACAGGTCTCAGAAAATAAACTGCATTCTTTAAACTCCGTTTTTTTATTCTTATAGTTTTTTAAATAAAAATGTAGAGTGTCAGACTTGTTTGATAAAAAATATAAATGATCTGGACTATAAAGAACCGAAGAAATAGATTCAGTGGAAAGTAAACTATAAAAAGATGGTTTAGCTTTTCTGGATCTTAAAATAAAATTTTTTTTCCTTGCAGTTTCGATCTCAACAATATCTATCCCAATATTTTCTAAAAACAATTTGTGTGCAATTGGCAATTCATTATACTGGCAGGCGTTTTTAACTGGTGAATGTTTATCAAGCAAAATATTCAAAATATTAGTAGAGGTGTTTGTTTTCTTTGATGTGTCGTGTTCGGTTTCAAAGAAACAGACACCATGCTCGTCTGTTTTCGCTTGTAAATCTGTAAGTTTTCCGTTTATGTGAATCTTAACCAGCTGATTTGGAATAGGAATTCTGATATTGAATGGCGTTGATTTCAAAATTCCTGTTTCACTTTCAGTCACAACTACGTCTGTACAACCGGATGTTATTGTATTTATTCTGGGTAAATTGTCGTATAAGTCTTTTAATGAATTGGAAAAGTAGCTCATGGCTTCCGTTTTTTATTGATATTTAAAATCAATATATGTTTCATTTTCTATATTTAGAATACTTAAATAGTTAAATTCTCAAGGAAGTTTTTTAACACATATACGCTTCTGAACTATAATTTAAATGAAGATTTTTCTATTATATTTTAATTAAGCAAAAAATATTTAAGTGAAACTTAACTAGAAAACTATTTTTTATTATTTTTAAACAAGCAAAACCTACTTATATTTGATCACTGTTGCACTGTAAGACGCAAAAAGACTGTTTTTCTGCTTGGTTGTTTTTTGAAGTTTTTTTAATAAGATTCGTGTTTATAGTAAAATTTTTTTATTTTTACGGAAATATGCGCTATACTACGTGTGTTTACGTTGTTTAACAACAAAAAACTGAAGATTTATTGTATAATGCCAAGGATTTTATTTAAATATTTTTTGTTTAATTAAATTAGAGATTATGTAGAACAGTGTATGAGTATATTTTTTTCTGTTTTGCAGTTTGAATTACTATCATCCGATAATAAAATTAAAAAAAGTTGCCTTTTTTTATTAATTAAAAAATATATCACTTGGTTCAGCAAAGTATATTATTTAACAAATCAAAGAGGAAGCCGTATTGTGATGCCAGTTTCTTAATGATATACATATTTTTTAAGAATTTATTTTATTAGTTAAGCAAATAAAGTAAAAATTATTAAAAATATTTATAAGACGAGTTATTTTTAATTATAGCTGAATTGGCTTTATAAACGTTTTAGTTAAGATATATAGTTGTGTTTTTGCTCGAGTAAATAACAGAGATGCTTATAAATCAAAAAAAATAAATATTTTATTGTTAAGGCTCTATATAAGTTTATTATATTTGCGTCAATGACTATAAATAAATCAGATTAGCAGTTATACATAGCGGTTTTAACAATAATATAGCGAGTCTTTTAGCAAACGTGCTTTTCACAAGGCTGGCATAAGTAGAAAAGTGTGTTTTTTATAAACTAAGTAATATTTTTTAAAATTTTGATTTTTGGAAACACATTTTGATATATTAAAAAAGATGGAATACATCGCTCTTGGTAGATATTACATGTTATTAAAAGTTCAGGTATTTCTCAAATTAAAAAAAGTTTTTTATTAACTGCGTTCACTCAATAAAAAGTATTTTATATGTTGCCAAAGTTGTTTAATGTAAGCAACTAAAGCCATATGGTTTTCTTTACGTTGTCTGGGCTGTTAATCTTTTTAATAAGTAAGGAAAATATTTGATATGTAAATAAAATGTTTGTCTGTTGAAAAACTCGCTCACACAAAACCTTATTATAGTCAGACAAACTTGATGCTTAAAATTAAAAAATTTTTTAAATTTATAGAGAGAGGGGGAGTAAAAAAAGTAATACAGAATAAGAATCTTTTAAAATATATTAAAATTGAAAGAAAATTATTTAATTTTATTGGTGTACCTGGAGAAACTTTTTTCAAAAAGAGAGTTTGTTTTTATTGAGGGACGATCGTTTTTTTTGTCAGAAAGGGTTTTTTTAAATTAAATAACTTTCTTTAAGTGTCACAGCTCTTGAAAACTATTTTTTTTGACTATTAAATTACAAAAAAACGACAGTTCACAATAAAAACAAACATATCTAAACAATATTATAGCCAACGAAGTTTGTAAACCTTGCTTTCATTAGAGTTAAAGAGTTTCAAAAAACATTATAAGACCATCGTCAATGTTTGACTGCAAAGACAAGCTTGTAAAAAAAACGAACAAACTTTTTACTTGTATAGTAAATAAGACTCAATATATACGGAAAATTTCTCAAAAAAAAGTAAAAGCTGCTTTTGTGAAACACTCTGTTTTTAGTAACGAAATAACTAACATTGTTTGTTTTCACTATAAGATGAACAGCCTTACTTTTTTTTATATAATATTAAAGCTATTCGTTGGTGTGTTTTACGTTTAGTAAAGTTTTTTTAATTATGTTTTAGAAAAAACCATTTCAGTATTATACATAAGCAGTGTGTGAAAAACCTATTGTTTTTTTAGAGAGACGCTTTTGTATTATTACAATTAAATCTACATTGTACATAACTCGAAGTTCTTTGGACACTTAGACAGCTTTCGTTCTTTTAGTATAAAATAATTCATGTAAAATATACTTAAGTTAATTAAAAAAAATAATCAGGTTTGGCCCAAAAATAAACAACTATCTTGTTAAAATCGTTGGTTTTATACACCAATTATATATTTAATTTCAATTATATAGAATTATAATGAAAATACACTTAAAGTGTACTGTTTTATAGAAAATCAGTAACATAAGAAAAATATAGTCGCAAAAATAGTGTTTTTGTTTTTACGCCGCAACTGTAAACAAATTTATAAAATATTTTTTAATCCAGTGACTGCTATTTTTTAGTTTTTTTTTAAGTTAATCAAAAATAATTAACTTTTTTTCTCTTAATTATCTTATAATAGATTAAAGTGTGTATGTGTGTTATTTCAACCTTAGGTTCATTGAATAATGTTTCTTTATTATTCAAGAAAACTGCTAAAATCTGTAGATAGCCGAAAGAATAACATAGTTATTTAAAAGCAACTCTTTTTTTAATATAGAACAGAAACATTTTTATGCCAAGTATGTATGATAGCTTAAAGCAAAAATTTCACGTTTTATAATTTTTAAGTCATTTTTAAAACAAGAAATTTACTCGATAAAATAAGAAAAGTTTTTTTATTAAGCTATATTGTTTTTTGAGATTAAAAATGACTTTATCACAGTTATTTAAATAAAAAATATTTCAGCATCTTTCTTTGAAAACACATATTTTTCTCTGTTCTAATTGGCGTTATGTAAAAACGCTCAGAAGTTTACATAAAAATTCGTTGATTTGTTTTGTTCTTTCTCTTTCATTTCTTTAGATGAGCATGAATGCATAATATGAAAATTAACCAAAGACATATATACAAAAAACATAACATGGAAGAAACAAACACAAACAGTCTCTCCTCCACCCCAGATACCTTTTTAAATCTGAAAGGCCAAAAACCAGAAATCAAGAAATACATATATGAATTCAACGAATGCGACAAAAAACGCTGTTCGGCTACAAAGATGCTAAAATTTGCTCAAGCGCAACCAATAAAATCAAAAAGCTTCAGAGGTATAATTCTATCGCCTCTTTCAACGAAATGTATTTCTGCCGAAGACAAACTAATAGTCGAATTGTATGGACTCGCAGTACTTGACTGTTCATGGAATAAACTTATTGATTTTATGAATAACAAAGATACAACAAAAAATTTTAAGATCAAAAAAGTGACTAGAAATAGTAAAATTAAAGAATATGATAATTTCGATCAGAAAAAAGATGATTCTTCTAAATTTAATATTTTACCAAAAAATCAAACATTGAATAGAATTTTGCCTTTTTTAGTGCCCACCAACCCTGTAAATTATGGGAAAGCTTATAAACTGAACTGTGTAGAGGCTTTTGCTGCAGCTTTAATTATAATTGGGAAACGTGGAGAAGCTGAAACATTATTAGAAAATTATAATTATGGGCCCGCTTTCATTAAAGTAAATGAAGAACTATTTCTTTTATATGAGAAATGTATTAATGCTGAAGGAATATTAACAGCCGAAAAAGAATATTTGAATAAATACAAAAAATGTCCTTAGAAATATATTTGGCATTAAAAATTGCATATTTAAACAAATACAAAAAATAATTAAATACATTTCTTATTAAAACCATTTTTGAGAAACAATTAAGAAAAATATTAACATGAGCAACTCAAGTTTCTTTGATTTTGAAGAAAAAGACACAATCACACCCACACCCTCAAAAGGCAAAAAAGACAAAAAGGCGGCTGTAAAGCCCGGCCTAAAATTTATAATCTGTGAATTGGAAGAAGAAATGGAAGAATTAACTATTAAAAACGCCAAGTCCTTTAATAAAAAACTTGAGGGTGTTTTGAAGACAATTAAACCGAATAAGAAGCAGTCATTTTTAAAAGACTTTTTGGAGCAAGCGCTTACTAATAGCTTGGTAAGCAAGCCTAATGTAAAAAGAATTCAAAATTTCGTAAGTGTTGTGGGTGAAGAAGAAGACGTTTCTGAAAGTGGAAATTCTATTCATACAGAATATAAAGCAACCCAGACACAACATAAAGAAGAAAACGTGTCGGAACATAAACAAGAGCTGCTGTCAGAAAAGGATAGAGACAAATCGAAGGAATACAAAGAAAAACATAGCACTAAAGAAGAAATAATAGAAATAAATAAAAATATTATTCAGAAAATGAACAACAAGGAATCCCCTGTTGCGTTCTTGAACTCTTTAACTATAGATCAATTAACAGCGATTCCACCTGTCATTTTACTAAAAGCTCTGGCCCAGACAAAATCCACCGAAGAGACAAATAGTTTTCTGGTTTTATTTAAACAAATGAACTTCACCAAAGGCATTTGGGAAGCACATTTCAAACTAGACACTTTAATAGAATCCGAAGACCCAATAGAAAATATTTTTTATTTAATAACTTCGATAAAAGATGAAAAAACTTATAAAACGGCAGTAAATTTTTATCTGGAAAACTTCACAGACTATCCGCAGTTTGACAAGTTTTCATATTTAAGTGATACACAGAATACAAACCTCGGGGACGGTATTTTAAAGGGAGAGTTTTTAATTGGGAAAATTGTTAATTTTATGGATTACGACTTGATTGAAAATGAAACGCCTTTTGGTTTAATTAAAATTTCGGTTTTCAGGTTCGAAAAAAAAATTATTTTACTAAAAAATTTTGCAGATCTTTTGATTTCAAAAAATAGAGAAATACTTGGTCTTTTAATTTATTCAAGTATTACGAAGTTCTTTGGTTCGTTAAAAGGACAGTTCTTATTCAAAATTAATTTAGAAGAAATTGAACTTAGAAAAAATAAGATTTGCTGTAAATATTTTGATTTCTTTGATAAAAACGAGTACTTTTATTCAAAGATGGTACCTTCACTGCCGGAAGGCGTGTTTAAAGAAACGAATCTTTTCGCTGAAGTTAAACGTTTTATAGATTCATATAAAAAGTTTGATAGGAATGTTTTAATAGAGAAAAGCTGTTTACCGAAGATGGAAATTTTTAGAGCTTTATTTTACAGAATTGAAGGGGGTATTGAGTTATCTGATGATACTCTCAACTGTATATCTCTGTGATAAATGTCGACAGCAGCGTGTTTATATATAATGGGATAGTTTGATAAATGAATGTTTTCACCCAAGGTGTCAGGTTTTGAACTTATATAAAAAAGTTTATATTAGAAAACAGATCACTCGTTTTTGATCGATTTAACCCCTTCAATATAAATAAAGTTTTTTAAGATAAAAATTTATGGTTTTTATTATTCTTACTATTTAAAACAATATTTTTTATTTTTCGTTTTTGACAGAGACACTTTGGTCTTAGATTTTATACTCAGTCAGATACACCTTAAATTTCGGCTTAATCTAGCAATTCCATGTAGGGTTTATTATATCCAAATATTTTTATGCTTGAAGAAATGTATATAGAATTGAAGTCGTTTCTTACATTAAAAAAGCAAGCGAAAAAAAACGATACTTTAAATTGAAAATTCTTTTACGATTTCTGAAAGATAGAAGAAGCTTAATAAATTATAAAGTTGGCTTTAAAGGGTATTTGCTGAAAGATTATATAGTTGTTTAATTACAATGATGGTTGTTTGTTTATCATAAATAATATTATGCTGCATTGAAATGATCTCACTCGCTGTTTTGGTTATCTGAGCAGTAATTCCAACATATCCAGACATCATAGTTATTTTTACCTGTGTATAAAACAGCAATAAGTTTATTTTTAAACATGTTATAATAACGTGTTAATTCGATAATTGGTGTTCTTTATTGTGTGTCAATATATAAGATGCAAGGGTTGGTAACGTATTGAAGAAGTATGTTCAGATAATAGTTTTTGTTTTTTATCTGCTTATTAGTTTTATAAGATATAAAAGATATAAAAGATTTAAAAAATTCCCAAAAAAAATTCACAAATATTTACTTAACGACCCTTCTTAGTCATTCATTTGTCACGTAAAACACGTTTTATTTTATAATCTATAAACAAATCATCATACTCTGCGCTAGTCAAAAGTTGATATTAAAAAAAAATTTAGAGTTCTGTTATTATTTATTTTTTATAATTAAAGATTAGGTTTTGAAAATCATCTTTATAAACATTGCTGTAGATC
>SBJP01000512.1:0-14017 GCA_014805705.1 Cucumispora dikerogammari
CTATTTTGGCATCAAGTCCCTTTTTTACCCCTATTTTGGCATCAAGTCCCTTTTTTACCCCTATTTTGGCATCAAGTCCCTTTTTTACCCCTATTTTGGTATCAAGTCCCCTTTTTACCCCTATAGGGGTAAAAAAGGGACTTGATCCAAGATGTTAGTCTAATAAGTTTTTTTAATTTAAGATGTTTAGCCATTATTTATAATAGAAATATGTTATAATAGAGGTATACTGTAATTATTTATAATATAAATATGTTATAATAGAGATATACGTAATTATTTCTATTTGTGTTTTTATATGATGTTTATAAGTCTTAAACTATAAACCCCTCTCTTTTTTTTTTGTATTGTGTTTGATGTCTCGTTTTTTTTAAAAAATAATAAACATCTCATAACTAAGTGGAATACAGATAAAAAACAAAAAAACGAGTCTTTACGAATCTCAAATTATTAAAAAACGCTTATACACAGGTATTTACGAAACGTTGAACAATGAGTTGGTCGATTGAAATTAATTATGTTTTACACTTTTAAAGAACTTATATACCTACACTATCTTTGTATTTTTTCGCCTGCTGATCTTGTTAAATACACAAGCTAAGAAATAGTTGATACAAAAGCTATAGGTTTATATCAGACATAATTTATTTACTCAAAAAAGTCGATACTTCAGCTCCGAAAAAAAACAACTAAAAAAAGACTTTTTGTTTTTCTATTTAATTAGTATGCTTTAATAAACTTAGATAATATTTTCTGTGAAGTTATAGTTTTTTTGAAAATAAGAAACAACAAGATTGTAAAGTTCAAACGCTGCTATTTTCTAGCAGGCGTAAAATTAAATATTATTTAATGTCGCCGACTAATTTGTTATCTTTCTGCTCTCGGGGAGAGAGTTGAAAGAATAACAAATAGATTTTTTCGAACAATTATATTAATCACCAATTGAGTAAACCGAAAAATTAATCACTTGCTAAACTCATACTGCTTTCTCTAATTCTGCTTTTAAAGAACAACAACTAGATTATTCAAGTCAAAAGAAAAAAAATTCTAATTACTCATTTCTAGAAAACACTTTAAAAAAAATAAAAACTCAGTAAAAAAGTTATATAAAAATAGCAAAATCTAAAAAAAAGCAATCTGAAAAAATTTTGAAAAAAGCACGTAAAAAAATTTTGAAAAAAATCAATGGGTAAAAAATTTTAAAAAAAAACAATCGATAAAAAATTTTAAAAAAAAACAACGTGAAAAAATATTAAAAAAAAGCAACGTAAAAAAATTTTAAATTAACAACATGAAAAAATCTAAAAAAAACAATCTGAAAAATTTTTAAAAAAAGCAACGTAAAAAAATTTAAAAATAAGCAATCTAAAAAAATTTTTAAAAAAAATGCAACATAAAAAATTTTTGAAAACACAATCTGAAAAAAATTTAAAAAAATCGACCTGGAAAAATTTCAAAAAAAAACATCAAAAAAGCTTTCAAAGAAACAGATTTGTTTTTTTAAAAACCAGGTTTTGACTATTTATTGTTTCTGTTCGTTTTCTTACGCCACACCTTCTACCCAGCGACTTAATATTGAATTCATGGAAGTAACAAAACGGCAGAAAACTAACAAAACATTCGGTGACATTTTATTAAAATTGGAAAGCATTGAAAAACTTGCTTTTATTGACTAATAATATTGTGATTAGTATTAGATTTGCTTTGACATTAATATCAAAATTCATCAATGTAAATATTCGTTTGTTTAGTGTTTTATTATTGTGAAATTCCAACTTTTTTTTCGTCGAGAGTCTTTTTAAAACCGTGGAATATTTGTTTATCATTATTTTAATAGTTCAAAACACTGATATACAATCATATGAAAATTTTAATCAATGTTGATAGCTTAACTAGTATAAACTTTTTTTAGATAATAATATTTGTTCGTTTTTGTATGTTATCAATATTTGGCTTTACAGCTTGTTCGGTTTTAAACCAGATTGTTGTTTGTTTTTTATTTGTTTATTTTTGTTCGTTATTTCAGCCAGTGTTGTGCTTTTTACTTTTTTTGATGTTTTTCTTTTCTTTTTATATTTGAATTTTGTTGAAGTCGATTATTAAGTTATTTTGACTAGACCCATTCGTTTTATAAATTATGTACAAGCGTTTTCCCAACGTAGACGATCGAACTATATAGTTTGTCAATAAAAATGAAACTTGTTTTTTTCGCGACCACTTACTTCTGAACTGAATATTTTATCATTGTCTATCGAGTTGTTTTTTTTTTTGCGAAGTCTTGATTCAATAAATACTTTAATAAACATATCGTGTTGATTTAGCACAGTCGAGAAAGATTTATATTTAAGTAGACTTAAGCTCGCTCGTTTCTCGTATATTGATAATTTATAAGCTTTACTTCATATGATAGATATATGATCGAAAGATCGTTAGATGCTTATTAAAATAAACATCTAACCACCTATTCGATCTACATTTTTTTTCTTGATTATTTGTAGTAAAAAAGCTTTTAAAAAACAACATATATCTTCTACTGAATAACTTAAGTTTATTTTAAATCCTGTTTAGTGTTTTATTAGCCTATACTAAAGTAGAAAGTGTAAACATGACAAAAAAAGTCAACATTGGAATTCTGTTTAATAAAACAAAATATCGAAAAACGATCGTAAAATTTTAATTTATTTGAAACACAATATTTTTACAATTCCTCATGTTTTAGAGTTTTTTAATTCGTTTTTCGTTCAAGTCGTCTTGTTTCACTAGTATTTTTGTTTAAGTGAGATTCCCAGACTGTAAAGTCAATTAAACACAATTCTTTTAAGTAGCAACAACATTTAATATTCGAGCATTTTCCAGAAACTAAATCGTGATGAAACATAACTAGAACACATTTAAATATTATCTATTTAGAATCAATTATATAAAACCGGTATATAAGTTTTACATATGCTCTTGTTTTATATTAAATGACGCGGGCGGAGCGCGCGACCCATGTCATACACGGGACCGTTTATTAATATTTATATTGTTTGTATAATGGGATTTTTTGGTTTAATTGAATGATTGTTCTGTTTTTATTGCAGTTTATTTTATTTTAGAGTTTGGTTTGTCTTCTAGAATTTTTTTGTTTATAAATGTTTTTTTTTGTTTTCTTTTCAATTTTACTGTTTTTTTGTGTTTGTTGGTCTCTTTTTGTCTTAACACGCATTATTTTTTTTGATTGTTGGCTGCTATAAAAAAAACGATCTTTTAAACACAGCGTAAATATCAAACTTAAAAACTAGAAATCGAAAAACAGAACCTTAACAAGCATGAAATGTGAATTTGAAAATCTGACCTTAAAAACCAAACTGAAAAACCGAACTTTAAAAAATGAATCTGAAAAACTGAAACTGAAAAAATGAACTTGAAAAACTGAACCTGAAAAAACGAACGCGAAAAAACGAACCCAAAAAAACGAAGCTGAAAAAGAAGCTGAAAAAACAAAGCTGAAAAATCAAAGCTGAAAAATCAAAGCTGAAAAATCAAATTTAAATGATTGAGCGTGAAACACCAAACTGAAAAACCGAACTTTAAAAAATGAGCCCAAAAACCGAACCTGAAAAACCGAACCCGAAAAACCGAACCCGAAAAACGGACCCGAAAAACCAAACCCGAATACCGAACCCGAAAAAGCGAGCCCGAAAAACCAAACCTGAAAAAATTAAACCTGAAAAGTCGAATCTAAAAAATCGAACCTGAAAAATCGAATCTGAAAAATTAAATCTGCAAAAATTAACCTGAAAAACTGAACCTGAAAAATCGAATCTGCAAAACTGAACCTGAAAAATCGAATCTGAAAAACCGACCTAAAAAATTAAATCTGAAAAAATGAGCCTGAGAAATTAACCTGAAAAATCGAATCTGAAAAACTGAACCTGAAAAACTAAATCTGAAAAACTGAACTTGAAAAATTAAATCTGAAAAAATGAACCTGAAAAAAAAACCTGAAAAATCGAATCTGAAAAACCGAACTTGAAAAATTAAATCTGAAAAAAAGAACCTGAAAAAAAGAACCTGAAAAATCGAATCTGAAAAACTGAACCCGAAAAACTGAACTTAAAAACCCTAACTTGAAAGTTCGACTTAAAAAAATATGGCTAGAAAATTGAACCAAAATTCGAACCTGAAAACTGAAACTATCACACTAAGCTTAAAAATTTGTATCTGAAAAACCAACCTTAAAAAACCCTGTCTGAAAAATTGAAGCTGAAAAATCGGACCTGGGAGTTTGAACTTGAAAAACCAAATTTTAAGAATCTAACGTGAAAAACTGAACCTGAAAAAACCAGCTTGAAAATATGAAAATGAAAAACCGAACCAAACATCGAAACTACTATGTTCGAGAAAGAAATTCCTAATTTTAATCCATTTTGAAGATCTCAAAGCGTTATAATCAATCGTAAAAAACTGAAACTGAAAAATTAAACTGAAAATCCAAAATTAAGAAACTAAATTTAAAAAGAGAAACTGGAAATCTGAACTAGATATACCGAAAATGAAAGATTGAATTTAAAATTTCGATAGATCAACAGATTTTACATTGTTTTTTAAATTCATTTAACTTAAATTGAATAGTTCTGTGTATTATACAAGATTATAATAAGTAAAATAGGCTTATATACTATATAATTTGAATGTAAAGCGCATTTATCTCAGATGGTGAGTTTTAAATCGATTGCCTTAGGAATCATATTTCACGCGCTCGATTACCGAAGACGTCTGGTTTTTTCTGCAAGTTTCGCTAATATAAATTTGCGTGTAATATAATATAAAAGATTTTCATGTGCATTTAACTATATGAATTGTATAGTTTTCTGTGTATTATACAAGATTATAATAAGAAAAATGAGTATATATACTATATAGTTTGTATGTTTAGGCGCATTTAGCTCAGATGTTGAGTATTAAATCGATTGCCTTAGGAATCATATTTTACGGCTCGATTCCCCCAGACGAACAGTTTTTTCTGTAAGTTTCGCTAATATAAATTTGCGTGTAATATAATATAAACCTATAATATTTGGATCTTCATTTGTATTTAAATGCTTGCTTTATAGCAAGTAGTTTATAATATAACAAAGTTCCAGCATAGCGCTTTAATATAAATGTCGGAGTTTTGATACCCCTTGACCAATATTCCGAATAACATATATATAATATAGTAAAAATAATAGATTGCACGTATGGCATGGGTAGCGGGTTTGCCGCGCCACAATAATTAAAAATATATTATATGTCTCATATATGATCGGGCAGTTGTAGATGTTAATTATAAAGCTTAAGTTCACTCAACAACTGCACGATCAACAATTTTTTGTTTCATATTTTTAGTTTAATAAGAAAAAAACGCAAAACCCATATTAGATCCTCAAACCTACACATAAGACACAAAAATAAACGAAATAAAATATCTTTCCAAAATTATTGTATTTTTAATTTTTTCTTTTGTTTTCTTATTTTTCGTTTAAACGATTTAGTAAAAAGTTTTTTGTTAAAAAAAAAGCAACAGTCGTTTTAAAAAAATAAAATTGACTTCCCCGAGCTATATAAACCATTTAAGATCACTTCTTAAATGATGTTGACAGCTCCGTTGACAAAATTTTTGTAGTTTCATTAAAATAAATCAATACCCCACTCTTTAATTCGCTCAGGTTTTTAAGTTATTTAGAGGCAACTTTATCCTTAATAATACAACACAAGTTCTCGACTGAAATCAAATTTGGAAACTGAGGAAAAAATTAAAATTATTTTATGTCATTTGTATCAAAAAAGCTCTTCGTAAGTCTTGGAGTGTGCTCGGGGTCGTTTTTTTGTTGAAATATAGACTCGTTAAGTTCAGTCAATTTGGCCAGGTTTTCAAATTTTCAGATAAAATATAAACTTTTTGTGCACCACCCATGGTTACATTGATAAAAACAAGTTTTCTGAAACCATTATATGAGAAACAAGCGAAAGCCAGTACACATCCTTCACAATAAGTCTAAATGTAAAAATTACATTTTCTCGCTGTAACCCTTTTTCCGAACTCCCGACATACAGAACACTTATCATCACTATAGTGTAGATTAAACTTGTACACGTTGCTAAAAATATTTTTTCTGTGTTTTTTTTGTCCATCATCAAAACTCTTTAGGCCAATTAATATCAAAGTTAAACATAAACATGGCGGGGCTTTCAACAAAGTTTTTTTTGATTAAACTAAAAGCAAAAATACCGTTGTTTAAATAACTTTTAATCGAGAGATGAGAAATTTTTTATCTTTTTCTTTTTCATGAAATTTTTCAATCTTTCGTAATAATAATGTTTTTGTATTTTGCTATTTTTCTTTTTAATATACTTCAAAACAAAAGATGAGAATTTCGATACCTTCTATTGTTGTCATGTTCATATACATACGAACATGTGCTTTTTTTAATGCTTTGTTAATCGTTGAATGGTTAACTTTAAACTTTGAAACAAGTTTTTTAACTGATCAGCCTTCGTTGGGGTCATTTTACGCTCATTGGACGAAAAATGATCACTTTCCCCGCAAACTTAAAAAAAAGCATTATAAATTTTTCATTGATTTTGAAATACAAAATAAAGAAAAAGATAAAAATGATAAATATTTAATTAAAAACCGTATTATAAATAAAGCTTATTTTTTTTAGATAATCGACCACACGCAGATTATCAATTTCATTAAGCCTGTATATTATTTCTCCGAGCCTTTCGCTTTTATTTTCTCTAAAGAGAATAAAGAAACTGGTTTTCTTTAAAACTTGCTCGTTTAATATTTTTTTTTCTATATCACGAATAGAACCCATCTTTCCCAGAATTAAGCTGTTGATATGTCTGTTATAACCTTCCAGACTATTCGTTGTTGAAGAACATTTGACTTTTTTCTTTCATAGGCGTTCCAAAAAAGAATGTGTTTATTAGTCTTGTCGCCATTGTGAAAATAATGTTTTGTAAACTATTCTAAAACAACTGTATTGTCTTTAAAACTTGAGAAACGAAATACTGTTGTAGACCCGCCAGAAACAACTCTACCTTCGTCTCAGGCACGAAAGCAAGACATAGAATCATTTTTATTGTTTGTTTTGAATTGAAAGTCATTAAGAAACTTCGTGGAAAAACTCAGAGATTAGACTCTACGCAAAAGTATTTGTTCTAAGTGAAACAAACAATAAAATAAGCGTGCCTCAGGGCATATCTCTTTTGTGTCAGAGTATATGGCGTGCTCTAAATCGATCACAAAACATAAGAGAATCGTTTTATGCCTTTTTCTGAAAGAAACAAGAATGTTTTTTTATAAGAAGAAGCGTTTTTTTTCTTCATAAAAACAAAAACTAAAGAAAGATATTTTTCTCCTATCAGGCATTTAATAATGAATAACTGTTTGAAGTTTACGAGAACACATTTAAATGTGGAATCACATAACCAAGTGCTTTTCAGATCTACTGCCTCGGGTTTTCTCTTTTCGTAAAAATTAGAATTCTTTTTGCGTCCAAGAGGCTCGAATCGAAATGAAGAGTCTCTTCACTTTTTCTGGTTATAGTTATTTCTATTGGAATATTATAATCATTACTGTAAGTAATATTGTTTTTGTTTCTAAAAGATATCACTGTTTTTTTTGCAGGCACATAATTAAAAAGAAGACAATAAATCAATTTTCAATAGAATCTAAGATCACATTTCTAGCGCTAGAAAATTTAACGAGAGCTCGTCCTTTTGTTTTTGCTTTTAGTATGGTGTTTTTTGATGCAATTTTATACTTTGTGTGTTTATGTTTTGTATATTCTAGTAAACAATACAAGTCGTTTGTATAGAGAACGAAGAATATTTCTTGTTATTACATCTCTAATATAAAACGGTAGTTTCGTTTCTTTTTAAAATTATAGAAGTAGTTTTGTAAAGCTATTTTTTCTTTTTCTCTTGGGGTTTTGATCAGATTATCTTTTAAAATCATGGATTTTTTGATGCTTTTTTTTAAGTTTAAGCAGAAAGTGGTCATTTTTCACCGCAATGTCGAAAAATGACCCAAACCGACCAACCTTCGCCCGCGAGACTCGAAATTAGAATTCTATTTTTCTGTTAATTATTGTGACATGAATAAATTTATTGGAGATCAGAAATGTGTCATTCATCGTAAAAAGAGTTTTTATAAAGTGATGCGTTTTTTTTAACAAAATTTTCTAGTAAGCTGCTTAACTTAAAATAAGAAAGCCAAAGAAAAAAAATAAAATTATCATTAAAATTAGTACGTTTTTTTTATTTCGATATATTGCAATTTTGTTTATTTTCGTGCTTTTGATGTAACTTAGATTGCCTAATATCAGACTTGCGTTTTTTTTTAACAAAATGTATAAGTTTTTTTGATAAAAGTGCCGAATAAACAAATCAAATCAAAATAAAAAACAGTGATAAACTGAAAAACAAATTAGTTTGCTTTATATCATCGTTTCTTCGTGCAAAATCGTAGCTTACTTTGAAACCCGGTGTGTTTTGAAGAGAAACTTTAAATACCAATAATGTCGAAAAATCATAAAAAAATACACATCCAAAAACAAAAAAGAGCTAATAATGATGTGTACATTTAGAAGGGGTAAAAAAACAACAAAGCATCTGAAAAGATCATGTTTTTTTTAAAACAAGGCAGAATTTTCTAAATTTTATCGATTATCTACGAATAGTCACAATTTACTTTACTAAAAAAACATAAAAAAAAGAATACGGGGTCAGAATAAAGCTTATAAATACAATAATTGACACTTTTAAACATCAATTTAAAAAAAATGAAAAAAATGAAAATAGCAGGCTTAAACGCGAACGTAGAACATGATGCAATTGCACAAAATACTATCAAATACAATACGACCAGAAGATTTGAACAAATCTGATGTATTGGAGAGATATGCAAACTATCGAAAAACGTTTTCTACAAACTTTAACGTAAAAGAACACAAAAAGTAATAAACGATTTAATAAAAAAAAAGAATAGATATTAACACAACCAACATGTCGGATAATCGAAAGAGTTATAAAAACTTAAAAAACAAAATTTTGAACAACACACAGTATGCCATAATACAACCCCCGTCAATCTTGAAAACACAAATATTCACACAAAAAACACAGTAGTACACCAAAGACAGCCAAAAAACATGTAAAATCAAATTGTTCTAATAACAAAAAAATGCTAAAAAACGTATAGTCTTTTATTTTTTTTCAAAAACTGTAAGAATTGTTTTCAAAAACTTTTGCTCAAAATACCACATATAAAACGTTTTAAATAAACCATTTATTTAAAAATTGCTTTTTTTTTTCATTTCAAAAACATGATTTGTTTAAAAGCGTCTGTTACCGTTTTTTTCATATATAAACTTATGGATGTTCGTTTTTTATGCCTACAAACGAAGAAAGGGATATTTCTCAAAAAAAATGATTCTTTTTTCGCCAAAAAAACAATTAAAAACTTTAAACAAAACAAGTCATGAGCAAAATAACAATTTTAAAAAGCCTTAAAGGAAAACTGAAGTGTAACGAAAGGGGTTTTACATACAATTACCTCAGCAAAAAATATATGTAATCAAGATTGCGGTGTCTAGACAGAAAATGTTAAAAAAAGTTAATCACAAATTAGACAAATCATATCCAAAATAAACTCAAAGAACCATGAAACCAACTGATTTTAATAAAATACTAATAGAAAAAATTTATACAGAAAACTAAAAAAAATAATACACTTTAAAGAAAAAAATTCTGATATAATTACCGTTTTGTTTAGTAAAAAACAAAAAAATTCATTATAGAATTATCGTATATATCTCAGTTGAAAAACAGAATAATTAAGACCCAGAACAAAAGTGCAATAAAATTTGGGTTACATTACGAAGATTTATAGAATGTTTAAGAAAAACACAAGAAAATAATAGTTTCTCCAACACGGCCGTGTAATTTAAAACACGAAAAGAGTGATTATTTTTTTTAAAAAACTCGTTCGATTATTTAAAATCTTCTTTCGTACTTATTATAGATGTTGATACATTTAAAATTCGTTCTCTAAATTTTTATCAAATTTACACAATACACGGCAAACTATTTGAAGATCTTGTTAATTAGTATATATATTAAATAAATCAAAAACCCAATTCACATATAACGCCCATTCAAACATATAAACAAAAAAAAACGACATAAAACTCAAGAATAGTATATTTGACTTTGAACAGTCCGCGATTTAAGCTGCGAAAAAAAGCTTCATTGACTCAAAAAATGAAACGTGCTTCTTTCATTTTCGGCAAAACTTTTGAAGAAAAATACAGAGTTTAGATCTCACTACAAAATATAAAGACGACAACAAATTAAAAATTTAATACGAATGCTCTTAAACCTCGCACCTGTCCCAATACACACAATTCCCGATAATTATAAAAAATATCAAAACTAATGAAAAAGCAAAAAGATAAAAAAGTTTTTATACTACTCAAATATTTTAAAAAAAACATATATCAGTTTAGAAAAAGACCAAAAATTTCTGTCACCAAACTATCCACATCGTTTATGATCTTTTCATTTACGGAAATTGACGACGCCCTACATACAACAAATGGCCGTTGAATCGTGGCATAGAAGTATTAAAAAAATAGGTTGTGTACACCCAGATATGAGCAATATACTGTATTTCTCTTAGAAGAAAGAGAAAGTAGTAACAATAAAATCAATTAAAACCTCGACTGATAAATTAGAAACATTCAGAAATAATTTAAAAAGAAGTTTCTTTTAAAGATATCACTTTGAAATTATAAAAACTATAAAAAATTTGGTTTTTTTAAAGTTCAAAATAATATTTATAGATGAAAATTTTATTCTTAATTACATCATTTTTTATTACATTTTTGTATTTTTTTTGAGCGAAATTTTCGTTTTTTCGTTCATGGTCGAAAAAACGGTTACGATAAAATTATAGATATTAAATCCCATCATGTTTTTTTATAACCAAATATGTGTTAAGATTTATGTTTTATTTTTTTTTTAAAGATTATTTTTCGTTTGACAACGACATGATGTGGCTTATATAAAATATGGGAAAATGTAAAAAATAAATCGTTTTTTTTGTCATATTGTAAAATCTTGATCTTTTTTTTGTTATTGTAAAATCTAGAAGTTTTTTATGTCATATTGTAAAATCTAGATCTTTTTTTTGTTATTGTAAAATCCAGAAGTTTTTTATTTCATATTGTAAAATCTAGAACTTTTTTTTGTCATTGTAAAATCTAGAACTTTTTTTTGTCATTGTAAAATCTAGAACTTTTTTTTGTCATATTGTAAAATCTAGAACTTTTTTTTGTCATATTGTAAAATCTAGAATTTTTTTATGTGATTTTATAAAATCTAGAGTTTTTTTTTGTTATTGTAAAATCTAGATCTTTTTTTAATAAATATCAATTTACTATTATTCTATTTATTAACGATATTTTACTATTATTCTATTTATTAACGATATTTTACTATCATCCTATTTATTAACAATATTTTATTATTATTCTATTTATTAAAAAAAGTTCTATATTTTACAATAACAAAAAAAAAGCTCTATATTTTACAATATGACAAAGAAAAATTCTAGATTTTACAATATGACAAAAAAAAGTTCTATATTTTACAATAACGAAAAAATGTTTTAGATTTTACAATGACAAAAAGAAGTTCTAGATTTTACAATATGACAAAAAAAAGTTCTATTTTTTTCTAATGGCTCATAAAATATAAAAATAATTTACTTATTAGGACTTAGAAAAAACAGTTTTTTTTGTTTTTTTAGTATTTTTTTCGTTAAATAATTAATTGGTTTTCAAGTTATTTCGTTTGATGTTTCTTAAATCTTATTTTTGTTTTATTGGTGCGTTTAGAACACATATTTTAAAATAGAAAAAACTCTTTAGTATGATTAGTAAAAATAAAAAACAAGATTGTGATTTTTATCTAATTATTTATAAAAAATGTTATTAAGTTCAATACGTAGCGTAACGAAATAAAAAGATTCGGGCTATTTTTATTAAGTTTTTTATCTTGTAAAATTAAGCTATTATTTTTTTTTTAAAAAACTTTAGTGCTAATTGATTAAAAAAAATTGTTTAGTTTAAAGTTTTTAAAACTTAAATTTTTATATCAGTTTCGTGTAATACTGTATTCTTTTAGCAATATAAACTTGATTAGTTTATACCAATGTTTAGATATGCGCAAACTGATTATTATTAGATGAAGCTTTTCTTTTTATTAAAAGTTTTTAATATTCAGGTGTGTGGTTTCCGTCCATGAACTATACTTTTTTTTTTCGATCGTTTATCTAATTTTAAAGTAAACTTTTAAGAAACATATATAAACTAAATTTTATGTAAGGCAGACGTCATGTATAAACTTAAGCTTATCTTTTATCGACATAAAAATTATTTGCAGTTTTAAAACCTTCTTTTTACAAAGTTTCCAAACAACAATGGTTCAATTTTCAACAATAATGACCCAGTTCCCAATAATAATGACAAAATTCTTAATAAAAAAAATTTTTTATTAAAAGATGTAGTAACATTTCAATATACACATCAATTTTCATAAACGAAAAAAAAAATGAAATTCTGGTGCGTTACCTTGCTAAAAAATCTTTTTCAATTTTTTAGCAAATTGTCACGCAAAAATGTTGCTTTTAGAATGCGAAGTTTTAATTATGAAAAACTAAGTTTTCATTACTGTAATAAAATTAAAAAATTATCTTAGAAAAAAATATTATACCTATTATTTTACTGGTCTATTCACTTAATTTAAATTCGGCTGAAAATTTTTTTGCATGTGAAAATTTCAAATTATTGAAATTAGATCGAGAGCAACAGAAAAACATCACTGATAACTAAAAAACAAGCTGTTATAGAAGATTTAATGAGAAAAGATTCGATTAGCTATTATGATCATTTTTGAGATTTTCTGGTGATACAAACAATTGATTTTTTTGTAATAAATTTGTTTCAAATCTTATTTAATTAATAATTTTGGGTCATTGTTTTTGGGAACTGTGCCATTATTGTTTGAAAACTTTGTATAATAAAGTTTGCTATTGGTTTATTGGTTGTTTAGTATAATATAAACTTTTTAAAACAACGATATTTTGTTCGATTTGTTTTTTTTTAACGCGATCTTTATAGAAAAAATGTTTATTCTCTTCAAAGAAGTAAAGTGAGTTTTTCTGCTTATGGTATTTTTAGAGTGTGCTTTTTGACTTTTTTTTAATCTTTTTAGTTGTATTTAAATTATACGTTTTGTTTTTTTAAGTTTAAGATAAAGACATTTTAAAAAGCAACGTAGCAAAATTTTTTAATTTTTCTAAAAAATTTTTTGGCTTTTACGTTTATTTTATACAATTCTAAATATAACTTTACATGCTTCAGATCAGATAAATATTTGAACAAACATCTAACGCTACTTTTGTATAGTGGTTATATTTTATATTTAAGCAAACGAAGGCGCTCTTTAGATGCATATACTTAATTTTTAACACGCGCTGATAAATTATCTTATATTTGTCTTGAGAAGCGTTATCACAAATCTCTTATTAAACAGATTACATATATCTTCGAGAGCAACGTGTTTTTACTCAAGTTTTTACTATTTATGACAAAAAAAAGAGAAACAAGCCGAACCAGCCGTCTTGGTCTTAAAATGAACACTGGATATCGTCTGTTTTTTAATATATTTTATTAAAAACTTTTGACATTTCTTTAAGGAATTTATCGAATATTATGTAAAAAGAGGTTTTCTTTTTTATTCGATAAAATGTATTACAGCGTTGTTGACAGACACCTGGTTAATAATTAATTTGTTTTATATTTTAATTGAGATCCAACTTTTTTAAATACATATGTCTCTCCTATATATCTCATGATGTTTATCACACACTTTTTTATTTTGATAAAAACGTTTGGCTTTGCTGTTTTAATAAACA
>SBJP01000513.1:0-14014 GCA_014805705.1 Cucumispora dikerogammari
ATTAAAATACGAGGCTACTTAAATAAAAAATGAACAAAAATTATTTTCTATTTAAAAGTTATACGCAAATTAAAATAGTCAACAAATTAAAATACTACACTCAATAGCGTTGTTTATTTTTCTATGTTATTTTTTTTATTAATCTGTTAGTGACTTTTTCAATTAGTTTTTTTTTGGAAAAAATAAATAAATACTAAAACACTGACTACGTACCTTGGATGACGAACGTTACTTGTAAACGTCTTATATATTTACGTTTTTCTAATGATTTTTTTTATTTAGTTTATATTTTTTTTAATGATAAGATAGTGTAGAAATAAACATTGAAAGATAATAAAAAATAGATGTTTGTATTTTTGAAACACTTTTATTTACACAATTCAAATTTGACTAAAAATGGTTTGTCTTCCCCCACTTTCGCTTTTTTTTTCGATATAAAAATTTATTTATTGTATATTAGAACAGAGCTTAGAGATAACTTAAAATAGAGTTCCTTGTTTAAAATCAGAGCGAAACCTTTACTTCTACTTGATAAAAACGTGTGTAGGGTTTGTAAAAAGAAGACGATTGAAAAAGTAAAAAATAAAACTGGTGAAGGTTTTGGCGCTGTAAAGTTTAAAATGCTTAAAAAAAAGAGCCCTTAATTAAGTCTGGGACGATTTTACATGATGTAAAAATTTCCTTAGATAGAGTTTTAAAAAAACTGTATGAGTGGAGTGACAACTCCCAATATACCAAATTAGAAAGCAATAAGAGGTCGATTACAGTAGTCTGAGAAGGGTTTTTGACATTGTTTAAAGGGCATTATTGAACATTGGAAGCAAAAAGATTAGGAACAGGCAGCATCGTTTAAATCGATAAACCCGAGTAACAAAAAAAAATATAATATTTGGTGTTTGGTTCGCACTGTTTAGTGCGTGGGGGGAGTCTTTCGTCGCATAAAAGCCCTTTTTTTAAATTGGGGCCAGTCAGGGAGAAGATTCGTTTCTACAAAATTCTTAGAATTAATGTTCCTCAAATTCTGTTCTTATCACAGGCGAGTGAAAATCGTATAAAAATGTAAAAAAAATTTTTGCTGATCATAAGATCAGCACTAGACATAAAAAACTCTTCGTGGGTCTGTCCGACTCAGCAGTACACGCCCAAACAAGCGAGCCGCTCTGGAATATATTAAAACAGTTTACAAAAAAACGCGACAGTAACACAAAAGACGATGTAACGTTTTTAATTGCCGGATGAAAATTTCGGAAAAATAAAAAAAAGCTTTACGCAAATAAGAACACTTTTTCGCTCACAATTAGCTTTTAATAAGCGTTTTTTGATCAACTTTTTTATTTTTTGAAAAAAAGGATGAGGGTTGACCAATTTTAGCATTAAACTTTTATTAAAATCTCTTTGTTTAACTAATGATTTTACAGAATAAAATTCGCTCGATATGCAATACAAAAAACTGCGAAAAAAAAATAATTAATAGATAACATTTTGATAAAATTATGATTAAATTTAAGACATTTACTTACATAATTGAAAGCAAGAGTATAAATAATAAAGACAAAAAAAGATCAAACTAAGATTATACTGGTACAAACACATTCGATTAATAAAAACAATGAATAATCTTTTTTTTTTGACACGATTTCTAATGTTAAAAATATCGACGAAATCCAGCTTACTTCAAACACCCTCTTCGTATATAACGATACAAAATTAATATATAGCCATATCTGTCGAAAGCACATTATAACGTGACAAATATTGTTATTGACTGGAATCTTAAATTATTTCATATTTTTAAAAAACTTGTGATAGAAAAGACACATATAAATTATAAAAAAGTAATATTTTTAAAAAATCTCGAAAAACAACTTATGGAACAATACAACTAAGACATGCCTCTTATGCTATTTTAAAACTTTTGAGATTTTGTGACGGTATTCCACAGTTAAAATTGTATTGAGTGACAATTTTTTTTATTTTTTAAGTTATTTTTTCTAACTTAAAAATATTATTCTTATCGAGCATTTTGGGTATATAGACAACTTTAGTTTTCAGATAATATCTGTAGTATACAAAAAAAAGCCCGTTTTAAAGTAAACAAATGACTATATAAAAAATTTTTAGAAAAATAGTGCAATGATATTATTTTATTTCTTTTGCTTAACAGCTTGAGATCAAACAATGTGAACATCTTAAAACTTGGAAAGTTTTGATTAAAAATAAACAACATACTGCAGTTGAGAAGATAGGCTCAAAACTAACGTTTAACCAACTACATGTAATCTACTAATTTTCTGTTTTTTCTAAATCAAGTATTTAAACACACTCACATTCTTTATACAATTCAAGTATCATAAAAAAAACATCTTTATTTTGCTTTATGATATTATCTTTCTTTTCTAATATTATCTCTTGTCATTTTTTTAATTTTCGACTTTATACTTTTTAAACTTCTGCGAGCAATTCTTTTCAAACTGTTTTTCCTGTATTTATAAAAATTTGACTTTATCTTTTAAAAAGTAAAGTGTGTAATTGTCAAATTTCCAGTAAAAAAAAGACTCTTACTCAATCGATTTTATTTTTTAGCGGCTTTCAACTAACCAATTTTTATTTTAAAAAGACAATCAGCTAGTATTTTTATTTTAAGAAGACAGACATCTCATCATAGTTTATTTAAAAACAACAATACGTAAAGAAACTTTTTTTTAATTATAATAAATAGGTCTACGAAATTTTTAAAAATTTACAATAAACAATATAAACGCGATTGATAAAACACAAAACTTTTGAACTGGGTTCGCTTTTTTTATTAAATTCGAATTAAAAAAATATATATAACTTGATGAGTTATCTATTAACCCTAAAAAAACTTTAAAATATTTATCGATACGAATTATATTAGTTTGTTGTCACATAAAAAAAAACTTTCGTTCTAGAGGCTGAAAAAATGTATAATCTTTAGTGCAAGACTTTTATTTTACACATGTCAAAAAGCTTTTTTAAATTTATCACAGAGTGAAACCAAACCATTATTTTCTTCGTTTGAGTATTTTCAAACAGAAAATACTTTCAGTCAAGAAAATTAAGATCAGAGATAAACTCGGCTCAAAGTATTAATGCACATGATATCTTTTCTTCTTGTGTTTTGTGATATCAAACCTGTCTTTAAAAATACATCAGTAGTTAAGATTTAGAAGTAAAAAAGTTTAAAAAATCAGAAGTTCAACACAAGAATCAGATATTTTTGCTATTTATAATTAATTAAACATATAGGACCTGTCTGGCTGATGAGGTCTTAGTTCAATAATCACGCCATAAATAGAGCTGGGATAGACACTATAGATGAGAAAAGGGTTTTATATGTTTTTTGATTAAACCATAAAAGATGTTCACGGGTTCTAATAAAAAAAATAGCTAATATATAAATATAACACTGTTTTTAAATATTATATGAAATATTCTGAAAATAAACTAAAGCAAGTTGTTAGACTGATCTGTAAGTACGTGTGATATACAACAAAAGGCAATAAAAAAAGCAGAATTTTCGAAGTCACGTGCGCTGATATAAACATCCCGTTTCGCGTGCGCGAGCTCTCAGAATAAATTTTCTTTGCCGAAAAAAACAATTGATGTAAAAATTAAAAGGTTTGTTTAGATTTTTTTAAAAAATTACTTTAAAAAAACAAAAAATAGCAGAATGCGATGAGTGTTTTGGGAGCCTTATGAGAGACAATATAATTGCCAGTATTACAACTTAAACGAATAAAACTGTTAAACAAAAAGGTAGAAATAAACCACCGGTGCGTTGACACAAACGATATCTTAAATAATTGAGCATTTTTATATGTATGGAGCATTGGTAATTAAGTAATTAAAAAATACATTGGGATAAAATCTATTCTATAACATATTGCAAAGTAATATAAGGTGATATGTATATGAACAATTTTACATTTTACAACAAGCATATAACATGTGACACCTCAAATGAATATACTAAAAATATTCGAATATCAAATACTTTGAAAAACTTCGCTCTTTAAAACAATTTTTATAAATGCGTTTTCTTAAGCGCAAATCTTTAATCAACGTGAGACCGATTACACTTCCAGGACAGCTTTGGTTGGCAAGTATTTAACAAAAAAAAGCTGATAAATGGTGGGATGATAATATATACTGTCCGAAACCGTGACCATTATATTTAAACAAGGGATTATGTTGTTAATAAGCTAAGTCGACGAAACAGTTAGCTTTAATCTGTCAAAACAGAAAACAAAGTTGCACATGATATATATTTACTTTTTTTATATTAGTTTTGATTTAATTATGCGGCTTTATAAAAAGAATGACTTTGTATGTGATACATTAAGAAACATAAAGACGACTTTCAAAGTTAAACCAGCTAAGAGAACAACTATATCGCGAATAATATAGGCGTTGCAGAAAAAAAACGATATTTCTATATAGAGAAAAAAATAAATGTGATTAAAAAACATACAATTATGTTTAATATTTATAATAGAGTAATAAAGAAAAAGCTATCATAGAAAAAATGTACCGATTATCATATCAGTATTCCTAACATAAATGACTCAAACAAAAGCTGTATAGAAAGAAAAAAGCTCTGGCTGTAGTAAATATCATCAGTCGTTTTTTTCAGATCCTTCTTTTTTATCCTCGGACAGAAGATAAAAAACAAGGGTAAATAAAACGGCGACTATATTGAGATATAAGTCCCTTTTTTAATTCTAAAATTAAAAAAAACTTCTGAATTAAATTTATTAGCCAATGCTCAACCCAAAAGAAGGTTGATATTTTTTGAAACACGTCTTTTTTAAGCTGCTTAAATTTAAACATTAAAACCAAACTTCATAATGTTGTTTTTTAGTTTGTTCTCTTCATTTTAATATATCTTTTCAATTTTTCTCATAAGGTTCTATGCTTGAGTATAAAATATAAAATATAGAGTTTTTTGAGTAAACAAAATGTTTACTGGGTATATTTTTTAATGACCAAAAAAAATCTGCCAACTCCGAAATAACCTCTCTACGCAAACGTTATTATACTAACTTTGATTTGACGTGTTTTTCAATATATCCTGTAGAATATTGGCACTTCTATTCTTTAAGAGTTCATAGAAAATTTTCTTATGAAACATACAAAATCATCCAACTCACCAAATAATTTCCGAGACTCTGCCGAGGTTCTCTCTTCTCCTAGTAAGCTTTGTTTCGTTTACGTAAATAATACATATAGAACCCACAATATAAGATTTTATTTTTTGTTTTAATTTTAATCGTATTATATCTAAAACCGATTTAACAGCATCAAAACTCACCTCTAACTTATGAATCATGTTCTTTGTCGGAGTATCGCAAGACTACAATTAAACAAACATAGCTATGGTTTTTAACAAGAGACCTAAACCAAAAAAACAGAATCTTTTCGAAACGAAATTTTAGTTTAAACACGTCTTTACCAAACAACGCTATCTCAGATCTTCTTCGACTTTTTACCTTATCGAAATCAACATCTTACAACACTATTTATAAAACTTCTTTTTCTTCAAAAAACACATCTTTGCATAAAAGTTAAAACAACCGACTACACAATCGCATTCAGTTTTGACTCTCTTTTTGTCCACATAGGATGATGTTTTTTCTAGATTAAAAAAAAATAGAAGAGATGATATATCTCAACATGGCCAAAACGACATTGAATAACAAAAAATGTAAAAAAAAGATTTTCTTTAGAATTAGAGTGTTTAAAATAGGCAGAGGTTTTAAAAACTTTTTTTGATTGTGAGATAACAATCGCTCTTTTCGTTTTATTTTAGAGAAGTTTTATAACTTTATCTAAAATATTTTTAACGAAAGTAGAACTTTTTATTCAGGCGTTTTTTAAAAAAATTTTCTGAATAGATTATAAAACTCTTTTTTTTGCGTTTGTAAAAGCCATTATTTGTTTTTTTGGCGTTGCGAGTCTTTTTTTTTAAAAAAAATTTTAGTTAGTTTTTTTTTTGCAGTTTTTTCAGTTCGTTTTTTATAGATGTTTTTCAGTTCGTTTTTTTTTAAAAATTTTTAAAAGGTTTTTAAAAAACATTTCGACCAAAATTCAAAAATCCCAGGCCGTTTTTTTAAAAACATTCAGTTGGCTTTTTAGTAGTTCGAGAGATCGATATTTACAAAAATTTTTTTTTTGTTTTAAGAAAAGATTCTCTTTGTTTGTTATTGGCACTCGAAAATCTTTTTCAAATCAAACAGCTTTTTCGCTTCCCGTGTTTTTTCGAATTTTTGTTTTGAAGTAAATGATAGTAAATAAAACTGGCCAGAGTGTCGATTAAATATAGTTACTGAACGTTATATCAAGTAAAAAAAAAGTTAATTTAAATATTTTTGTAGAAAAAAAAAGAGTTGTAAGTGACTAATTTTATTTTTTCGTTTTTTGTTAATATTGAGATTTTGTTTTTTTGACGTTGTTTTCGATTACTGTATATTTCAACTTTTGATAATTGTATTAAAACACTTATTTTGTCGTTTGGTCATTATAAAAAACGTTTTTTAAAAGAACGAGATGTCCAGTTTCGATTTTTCAGACTTCTAAATTTTTTTTATCAAAATTATCATTTCTTCTGCATACTTATTCTTATCTTTTGAATCTCGAGACGAATTCTACCTCATTAAGGTTGATATAAGAGAGATTTTGTTGTAAACATGAATATTCAAGTATGGTCTTACAACATTTATATATAATATGTTTTTCACGCGTTTTCAAATTTGTGCCATGTATACTAGTATTGTATTCTAACACGACTTAAATCATCACTTAAATATTTTTTTTTATTTTCTAAACATATGTTTTCAAAATCTCGTTTGTTTTTCCGAGCTGGCTTTGTGTTTTCAACTTCTCTGAATTACCATGTACAAAGAGTATTTTATATTTTCGCAGATAGATTCGAATTTGTATTCTAAAACTTTCCCTTTATCTGATTGAGTGTTTTTGGAGAGGTTATTTAATACAATATATTTTTAAAGTGATAAATATACTTGTAAAGTTTTTATCAGAAAAAAGAAAAGTCCAGATGTTTTTGAATATCAAACTATCACTACTAAAATATATTTGAAGTTTTTATTTATATCAACATGAACTTGCAAACACGAAGATCTATCTTGAATCAGTGAAATGTCTGTTTTGATATCATAGTCGTAATAGCATCATATGTTTGTATTTTCGTTGTATCTGACATTTTTCACATGTTTTAAGTAGTTTTTTCGATCCCTTTATAGAAAAACCCATGGCTATATTATCGATTGTTCATATGTTTTTTCGTTTCTAAAGCGAGTTTTATTAAACTCTGTTTATTGAAATAGTTTTTAATTTTATACTTTCACGTGCAACAGACTTATATAAAAGATTCTTCCGTTGTTTTAATGGGCTGTGCTGTTGTTTTCTTCATATCTTTGTTTTTTTCTGAGACATTTTCTTTGCTCTTTGGTAAAATTTGTGCTAATATCTACAAGCAAAAACAAGTTTTTTATCGTTTTCTGGCCGTAATCATGAAGTTTTAGTTTTTGTGGGATTCGAGTTTTTCATCAGAGTCCGTATCTCAAAATTTTTTTTTTTTGGTATTTTTATATTTTTTTCAAGTGTTTTTTACAAATAAGTAATTATAATTCTGTTTCTCTCGGCTAAAATAGTATAGCATCTTTTGTTAAGAAGTGGGCCCAGGAGTGAAGGTTAAATTCTATAATGTTGCCTGTTTTTCAGTTTCCTCAATTAGCTGTTGTGTCTTTGCTCACGAAAGTAAATTCGGTGTTTGTGTTTTTAAAAAATGTAATCTACAAAATGAAGACTTAATAATTATGTAAATGCAAGTTTTGATAATAGATATGTTCATTAGATAAAACTTTATACAGACAAGGATTCTGTATTTTAGATATATAAAAGAAATAATATACAAGTATAATCTCCTAAACATATACATTATACAGGATGTTTTTATATATAATCAGAAACAATAAAGAAATTAAAGACATACAAGCTATTTCTGGAGGTGGGCTTGTAGAATAAACAAAATGATTCATCGATACTTTTGTTTTTTAAGCATATAAGATACTTAAGAAGCGCGAGATTATAGAGATTTGTCAGCGTTAAAATAATGAAGGCGTTTTCAATGATATAAAAACTTTCTTTGTTCTTGGCTTCATTTGATGTGATTAAATCGAGCGATTTGGTAACTGTGTCATTTTCTATTTCCCATAAAAATTATATATATTTATCATGTTTATAAATATACGTCAAGAATAAAAAAATATAAAAAAATATGATCGAAATATAATTGTTCGACTTATTTAATCAAAAAACGAAAATTATAATACAGATAAAAAACAAATTCGTTCAACGATCAAGTTGTCTCAATTTATAATCAAAGTGTTTTTTAAGCAATCCATTCATTTTATATATAAATAAAGAGTCTAATCTGTGTAAAAGACTAGATTTTGCTTTTAAAGTTACTCGTTATTTGTGCTCTATTAGGGTTTCTAATTATGTAAACTATAAGAAAGAACCAATAAAACAGAAGAAAAAAATGAGAAAAAATAGATCGAGATTAAAGAGTATACAGATTAGATTGTTGAAACCGATAAAAAAAAAGAAGATCATTTCAATGCTTGAAAGCGATCTTTTCTAGTATTGCGAAGTTTTTCACAAAAGAATTAAATATAAGACACGATCGCAGTTCGGTTTTTGTTTTGGTAAAGAAAAATCCACAATGACGTCCGATTATTGCATTTTGTACGTAGTATTACTCTGTAATAAAAATAGGTGTTGGGAACAAATGGAACTTTAAATATATAATTATATATGAGTTGGACAGTTTCCAATAGCATTAATAAACACTTCTTCCGACAACCTTTTAAAAAAAATATTCTAAACATATAAGTTTTACTACAAAACCCCTATATGTAAATCGTTTCTTTTGGCCTTATCTGTTTTAAAAGAAACATTTATAAGCTCCCAACTCCCATATAATAGAGAAAGCACTTTTTTTAATAAGATTTATATTAGATGCCAAGCATATATATTCGTAATCTACCATAAACTAAAAACGAAAAAGTTTTTCATTTTTTTCTTTAAAGTATTCGACAAATTTCTAGTTTTTAATATTCGATGTGATTTATGTAAACAAACAACCAGTGTGTTTCTACAATACGATATTGAAAGGCCAACTGGTTTTGATAAAAAGACCCATTTTCATGTTTGTTTTTATTTTTTTCGGTCGTGTTATATTTTACATCTTTTTGAGAACAGTAAATAAGTCACGCTATTTTTATACTTTTTTTATTATCGGACACATTAATTTTCGCAAAAAAAAAGCTCGAATATTTTCTCTTTTTATTTATGGCTTTATTTAAAAAAAACTTATAAGTATTCGGTCATACTTCAACTTTTATCACGTATCTAAAATACAAAATGCAATTGTAAACTAAAAAAATCAACAGACAGATTTAGATTTGAAACGATGACACTGCACTTGCTTCGAAGTTTTGATTTCTAATATTTTTTAAAAAACCCTGCTTCCTTTACAAAACCTAAATAAAACTGAACTCTTGCTTAGATTTTTTTATTAAAATCGTTTAGATTCAAATATTTAGTTTAATGTTTTTTCAAATTCGATTTTCTTATGGTTAATTTCAACTTAAACCTTTTGTAATAAATTTTTTAGTGTTTGAATTTGAAAAAAAAACTTTCGATTTAAATTTCCAAGCCGTTTAGGCTTTAGTTTTTAGCCGGTTCTTTTCTCGTTAAATTTTTTGTGTTCTAACTAACGGTTAATTTTCAACTTTGGATCTTCAATTTTTGAACTTCAAATTGAATTCTTCAGACTAGTTTTTTCTGTTTCGAGTTTTTAAGTATTAATTTTTAATTTATGAAGTCAAGTGGTGCATTTTTGTCAGATCTGAGATTGAGATTTAGTTTCTCAACTGAAAATCTTCAAGTGCATCTTTTTGATTTAAACTTTTAAGTTCATTTTCTAAATTTTCAAATTTTCAGATTTTATTTTCAAAAGTTAAAACTACAAATCAAGTTTTAAGAATAAAAATTTGATTTCAAATTTTTAAGTTTGTTCTTTCGGTTCTTGTTTCTGTTTTTTATTTTCTGTTAACCGTGCATAATTAAATATCAATTAAATAAAATGAAGCATAAATATCAAGGTTCAGTTATTCAAGGACGATAAAAGCTTTCTAAATTTATTACTGCTTTTATTGTGAGACATACTAAATGTCCCATAAGTTTTTTTATCGGTCTTAATATGAGAAATATACTCTCTATATGTTTTTTTTACAGGCATTTTTATGTGACATATTTGTACGATCACTTTTTTGACCGTTTTTATTGTGCGTCATTTATGTCACACCTGTACAGTGAGAATTAGGTGTGTTTTTATTATAATTTAATTAAGCAAAACCTATTATAGTTTTAATAAATAAATGTTTATTATAAAAAAAAAAGGAAAAATATAACATACTCTTATAGCGCAAAAAATATTCAAGTTTAAATTAATCAAAAAACAGTTTTTATTAACTTTAAACAACAAACAGCACAGCACTTGTAATCATCGATCGTTGGTGTAAAGCAAGAGTGACCAACCGCAGCTCATAACAGCGCGTGCAACTGCGAGACTCGCGCGGCGAGGCCCCGTGATAAAAAGACATTTTATTTTTTATATGTTACTTTGGTTGATATATATGTTTTTAACATTTTTCAGTTGTTGTCATTAATAAAACCTCACCCCACTCAGTTTTTTAAATGCAGTATTAAAATGGTTTTATTCTCAATGATTTATAATAGAATGTCGTTTGAAAGAGCGAAAAGTTTGTTTTTTAACATTATCTAGTCTGTGATATGCTGATTTTAAAAGTATTGTGTCTCAAAGCTTTTTAAAATGAAAAACCAAAAGATTGCGTACTTTTTACAATAATAGTCTGAGGGTGTTATGTGAAATAATATTATGTTGATTTATACCGATGCTAATCTAAGAAATTTTTTTTGAAATATTTTATATTTAATATAAAAAACAAAATCAGTATTGCAAAAAAAATGCATTGATCAGCTTAAGAATTAAAATAGCAAACGAAAAAAATAAGAGTTAAAGAATTATTATGAAACTTTTAGAAAAATATTTAATTTATACAGAAATTTATTTATAATTGAAACGAAATTCTCGTTAAAACATAAATAAAAAACACAATGTTCACATTATGGGTTTAAAAAGTAAATTTTTTAAAGTTCCTTTTTGGTTGTTCTTTATTTATTATAAACTGTTGTTTTTAGAAGTCTAGTTTTATTTATATTTTTAAATTTTTCATTTATTCATAATTACTTTACCACAACATATTTGTTAATTATTTTTCAAATTATTCATTAATTAAAATATATTTTATTAATTAATTTTTATTCTTGATTTATTTCTTGATGCTTTCGTTTTTGTGATGTCAAACAGTAATTTTGATATCTTTTCTTTGATACGCACGCTTTACAATATCATAGCAGTCAGTAGTCAATAAAAACAAACGTACTTCAAAAGAAGAATATTTAGTTTTTCAGACGATTGTAATTTCATTATTTTTTTAATGTGAAACGATGTAAAAAATCTGTGTTTTTACTTATGATATCAAAATACAAATTTTCGAAAACCCTCTTTGCAAGACATTTTCTTGCTAAAAAAGCAACCGGTAGACAAAGTTGGTCGGTTTGGCGAAAGAACGAGACTCAAAATTAAAAATCAAAGACATCTCCTTCACATTACATCAAAAAAAACGTGGGACAGAAACTATCTATAAATTTATCTATTTACTAGATAAAAAAAAGCAAGCCTTTCGTAGATTTAAAACTCAGATAAGAATCTATTTTGATAGTAGTGACGTGTATTGTTTTATAGAAAAAGATAAATATAAGAAAGCTCAACATTCAAGAAATACGAATACAGCTTTCATCACGAACTAGTCCGAGACGTAACAAAGCAATTTAAACAGATTTTTAAGACAAATTATCTATTATTCTTAGACTTAGTTGAATCTTTCAATAACATCAATTTCACAAAAATGTTATATTTTATTTGAGCGATAACTGCTTAAATTTAGTTATATATAAAGAACTACTTGCTTTGAGCGCTCTTAAACAAAGGGCCGCTGTCAATGATAATTGTAACAGCTACAAATATTAATATAACAGGTCGGTCTGAGTCTTGCACCCGATAATCGTATAAGTGTGTACACCGACGACGCGTCTGTTTTGATAAGTAAAAAGAAGCTTTTTATATCACATTTAAAAAGTGAAATGAAAAAACTCAAGTAAACTTTTTTCTTTTAATGCTTTTTATATTAACAGATTCTTTGCGCGAAAACTGCACTTCTATATGATACTTTACAATAGGTTTTAGTATTGTAAACTATATTCAAGCAAACGTTACAAGCCATCATCAAAATAGAACATTGTTTTTTCGAAATATGAAAAAAATAGTGTAGATTTAGTTTATTATTTGGAAAAATGGATAAAATCAAAAAATCTTTTTCTAAATTAAAATATATTCTTTCAAAGACGAGCATTAACTTCTTTAAAGTAAATCACAAAAATTGTGTATTATCTACTCAGATTTTTAAGAAACGTTGTTTTCTTTTATGTGTGATATAAAGAACAAATCGAGTTAAGCATAGTCGTGTAAAGAAAAACAAATCTGTTTATGATAACCCACGTAAAAATTTTTGCATTGAGGAAAAAACTGGGGTTTTATGACTCTTCTCTAGCTCAATCAAAACATTCAGAAGCTCTGCGCTTTTTACGAGCGTAATAATGGAAAATAAAAAGATTTACATATCTTTTAAACATATTATCTCTTTTAAAAGCATTATTAGATGGATACAATAAGCGTTTCAGCGATTATATGCAACTTGCAATTACGCTAGAACTTGCTTTTTTTTACATCTTGGTGATAATGACAAGCAACCGCAGAATCTCAAATAGAGCTTATTTAACTATATTCAGTCGATATTGTGAAAGCCAGGTTTAACAACACTGATAGCCATTTTGAAAGTCGAAAAGTAACTATAAAATATCATCGGCTTCGTGAACATAGTCGATTTTTATCTGTTTTGATATAACATATTGTTGTAAATCTACATATCATATATGATACGAAACAAAAAAGCATTGAGGACACAGCTATCAAAAAAACTTTTAGATGTTCAATTAAATCAATGACAACAATATTAGGTCTTACATCAAAAAACTTTTTTAAAAAAAGCAGAATCAATAAAGTCATTCATTTACTAAGTTGAAAATACACACATAATAATGATTGTATGTTCTCGTTTTAAAAAGCTTGTCGTTTCCGTAGTATTTTTTTTGGATAATGATTCTGTAGGTGTCTGAATTAAATATGAACGTTAGCAAAAAATTTTTTTATTCAGTTTGTTTAATCTCATTTCTGTATGATCTTTGTTTTAAATTACTTCGAATAAAATCATCTATCAAAAACTTTGTATAAGCTGGCCTCTAGCTCGAATATTTTTCGAAAAATTCTCTCTACTAGAAAAAAATTGTCCATCTTGTGTAAAATATAAAATAACATCAGCACTCTTCTGTTTATTTTTTTCAAATTATATATTTCGAAAAAACAATTTTGTTTCTCGCATATACAGTCTGCCACAAAAAAAATGATTTTCACATTTTTCTAAGAAAAACAGCAAACGATGAAGCCAGAGTTAGTCGCAGTTAAAAAAACGTCATTAATAATACTAAATGGATAGAACTACACTACAGAAATATTTTTAGTGGCTATTTATTTAGTTTTTTTAATAAATAAGAATAAACTGCCACAAAAAAAATGATTTTAAAAATTTTTAATATGGAATATGTCCACCTTTATTGCGAATTACCATCTCAATTCTCTTTGGAATGCTCAGATAGAGCTTTCGTATAAATGTTTTGGGTACATTTATCCAAATTTCGTTGAGTT
>SBJP01000514.1:0-14001 GCA_014805705.1 Cucumispora dikerogammari
TTTTTTACAAAAAATTTAATTATTCAAAAAATGGTTTTCGGCATTTTCGGCACTTAAAGCCGAAAATGCTAAGTTTCGGCATTTGGTTGCCCTAATAATAACCAAACACTTCTTTTATTTATTGCTGTTGCGCCGTAAAGCGTATAAACAAACTTTAAACACTATTTGGCTATTCTTCAATCAATAATTTTATGATTATTTCGCTAGTTAGTTCGATTTTATTGGCTATAGCGCACAAACGACACTAATACGCGTGTTTACTTTGTTTAAAACTCGTAAGTTTAAAAAAACTATATAATATCTTAGTCTTTACTTATACTTTTTTTTTTATTTAATTAAATGTAGCTTTCCTTATTAATATTATAGTAAAGAGAAAATGTATATGTGTCTATTTGTTTAATATAATGCACTTTAATATATTTTTGGCAAAACGACGCATATATTATTTTTGACGAAACGGCGCTCAGCTTATTACTGTAATAAAAAATGCAATTTTTGTTTTGATCTTAGAAAACATTTTTCAAGCGCCTGAATGAAGTTTTTCAAAAATACACAGAAAAACTTTAAATAGCATTTTTAAATCAACATTTAGGTATTTAAAAAAAATTCATATAAGAAGTATCTGTTTTTCGTAGCATAAGACAATAAATAAAAGAAACCTTTTAAAAAAAACATAGTCATATATTGTAACCAGTTGTTTAAACTCGCCATAAAGTTTATAAAAGCATCGTATACAAGAAAAGCATCACTTTTTTTTATTTTTCGATAGTATTTAGCGGAAAAAAAAACAAAACACTTCTCGTCATTCACCATAATATTGTGTTGAAAAATTCTTTTTACTTTGTAGTAGTGATCTCATAAATTCTGATATGTCTAAGAGTTCAGGCACTTTTTTTTGAGTTTGATTTTTTTTATTTATTTTTTAGATTATGTATCTTTGTTATTTTTCACTTTTTTTGTATTTAATTCATAGGTTCTTTTTGGAATAACGCTATGGATTTTTCGGTTGTTTTTTAACTCAGCTTTTATTTGGTTTAGCGCATTTTCGTTTTTGTTTTTATTTGATCTTTAGATGTTAGTGTTTTTTTAAGTTTAAAGTTACTTTATTTTTAGTTAATATAAGACAATTCTTGAAAATCTTTTCAGACACCTTCATTTTAGACTATCTTCATTTTGTATATTTATCTATATTATAAATAAAATTAACACATATGAGCAGTGGTTTTATTTTATTACTGTTTGATGTAAACAACTTCTGTCAAGAAATGGGCTTTTAAGCTAAACGACGTTTGAGACTTTGCTTTTTTTCATCCTTTTTTTTAAAAACATTCAGACTTCGAATATTACAAACAGAAACATACAACAAATATAAATTTTTTTATATTTTATTTTTATTTGTGTGAAAAAGTCCTTTTGAATAAAAAAATAATGCAGTCTCTTAAGATATAATTTTATAATCTATATCAAAAACGAAAGTCTTTTGAATAACATAGCGACAATATGCGCGGTTTTGTGTTTTTTATGTAAAATACTTAATTTAGCTTAGTGTTTTACGTACCAATATTGATAGTTATAAAACACTTTTCAAAACATCGAAAATAAAAACTCGAAAATCTACTCTTAAAAATATGTATATACGCATGAAAAAAAGTTTTTTTGTAAAAAAAATGTTTCTTGATGTTTGTTTTACAGTTTAAAATGCATTTACTCAGCAAAAAACTTTATATCTTAAAAGACGAATTAATGAGTCCGAAAATCAAAACAAAACATTAAAAGACATGAAATAACAATAATAAAACGAAAACGAATTAAAAAAAAACAAAAAAAAGCTACGTAATGTTTTTAAAAAATTAAAATTCGCGTATAATTTAAAAATGTTATAATAAAAATATATGAAAGTTTTTTAACTTTTTTTTAATAAATATCGTGTCTTTTTAAACAGTTTTATGATAATTTTTTTTAAAACAAAAAAAGAGACCCTAACAAAAATAAATTTTTTTATATGTTTTAAAATTATTTTTAATTAATTTTATGTCGTTTTACTATTTTTTTTATTTTTTTTAACACTTTTCTGAGTAAAAAACATGAGAATTGGGACGCACAGTCATTGAATTAAAAAAAGTTGTCTATTTTTTGAATATACTTGATATATCGTATTAATTTGACATTTAAAACAACAGTTCTACATCTCTTTTTCATGTATAATTTATAATCTTTAACTATTATACTTTTTTTTAAAATTCAAGCTATGGTTATACATCATAACTTATTTTTTTGAATATAATAAATATTAGTTAAAATTACAAACAGTCTTTTAGTCAACAGGCCTAAATAATTAGTATTGTTTTTGTATCGGAATTTTTTACTTTAAACTTTTTCAAACTTGTTTTAAATTTTCTTAATTCTTCTCTATTATATTTGAGTGTACAGAATAATATATTTCATATATTAATATATTATGAAAAATCTTGCTAGAATAGAAAATATTCATATATAAACTATTAAAATTGTTTGTATTGCTGATTGTTAGTCTTCTGAACGCATCTACGTTGGTCACTGTGTTTTTAAAAGTATAATATATCATAGAGTATGTATATCCAGAATCTAATTCACATATATAATATAATTTCTTGCAATATTTGATGCTTTTACAAACATATAGATTTTTATTTCTCGATTTTAGGCCACGAACATATATTTTCAGCAACAAAAATTTTTTCAGATCTATATCTGATGAAACATTTTGTAAAAAAAATGAATTGTTTGTATGACATTGAAATTATATTCGTTTCAGATGTACTTTACAATACATATCATTATCAAACACATGCATATGTTTTTTCTATCTTTAAACTTTTGACACGTCATCAGTTTTTAAACAAAAAACAATATAAAACGAAATATTCTTTTTTTTTGACAATATAAAATTTTAGTTGCAAGTTTATTGTTTTTAAAAAAAAAAGATCACTCTCATAGAGTTATTCATTTTAATTATAGTTGTTTTTGAAAAATTCTAAAAACATTACGTATAAAGTAGATTTTGCATATCTATTAGTTTATTGAAACACATACGATATTAAATAAAGTTTGACAATCAATATAAAAAAACAAATTCAAGTGATCTGGTAGATATTTACATATTTAATCAGCGTGGTATTTTGAAACAGAAAATACTGTAAACCCGGTTTTTTGTTCTTTTGTTTTTAATCTCTCATAGAGACAAATCTTTTACTTTTTTTCTTAATTGAATAGTCATAACGACATATTATTAACTAATTAATATTGGTTTATGTCGTTTTAACTGCTGTCTGACTTAAAATTGTTGTTGCGAAATAATATATTTTTTAATACGTAAAAACCAATGTTAAAATAAATTGTTTGATTTAACATAATTATTTATTTAATGAGAAGCTATACATGTTTGTTTCATATTTTGGGAATTTATAATAATGCAACTGAGTTTTTTCTCTAGATATATGAGTTTTATAATAATGTAACTTGATTTTTTTTCGTCTCATATTTAGTTTTTAAAATAAATAATGTTTTTTTTCGTTTCATATTTGTAAATTTATAATAGCACGATTGTTTTTTCGCCTCTTAGTTTTGAATTTATAATAATATAGATTAGCAATTATACACCTTTTTGGGGTTTTAAAACATGAAACTTGTCTTTTTTTTGCTTTTTATTGGGGTCAAAACAGTCAATGCTTAAATAAATTCAATAGCTTATGCGCTGCATTAAGGATTTTGATTGACAAGATCTTAGTATTTCTGATATATATTTTATAATCGATCAATCAAGTTCGGTCATAAGTGTTTTAGTATTTATTTTGTTCTTCATTTAAATATAAATTTTTTTGATTTAATATATTCAAAAACATGTTCTTCTAAAGCAGGGAAACGCAACATCTTTAGTCGCAGGCCATATAAAAAAACGAGTTCGCGGAAATCGAGTGACTAAAACAGAAGAGATAATATTCTTAAGTTGGTAATTCGAAAATGAAAAGATGTCGCTTTTGAAATCGATATAATATCATAATAGCGCATATTATATCTTATATATGATCATATCGAAACTTGCATCAATAACTAAAAGGCATATTTTAAATTGTACGGCAGCAACAACGACGACTCGTGAGTCAGTTAAAAATCTTCAGCTAGTATATTCGGTTAGCCGGGCGTATGTTGCACATTCTGTTCTAAAAAGATTGGCTGCATTTATAATATCAATTCCAAAGCAATCGAAAAATTTAGCAATATGTTTTTTAACACCATATTTACTAACATCCCATTATATTTTCAACACTTAGTTATAATTTCAGCAGAGATCACTTCCCAATTAAGTTAAAAATATAATTTAACATGTATATTTGTTGCCCATTAACGTTAAAAAAACATTATGTCTTTTAACTTGGCTATCGCATACAAAATATCATTTATCATATATGGGACATATTTGTTTTGTACTACTAGATTATCATTGTTCTAAAAGAGTGTATCGAAGATGTAACGTATAAGAGTAAAAAAGATAAACTGATGTAGCTTAGTTTTAGTGATTTGTGAAACGTACAATTATCGCACAGAAGTAAAAAACTTTTGCCTTGCGCTTTTCAACTTCATTAACTTTACTATTTATTTATTAAAAAAGGGTTTAAACATATAGCAGAGAAATTGTTTTTGTTTTAAATGTTTTGTTTTTTTTTGACAAAAAACGAAAAACATATTGAACATTTACTTCATTCGACGAAGAATATATGTAGTTTTTTTTTGCTTGCATCAAAACAATCTGTTATTTTTTTACTGTCAATCTTATCAACATCATAGCCGTTCTTATTGGCACCCTGAACATTCGATTTTGGTGAGTCATTCCTATGTTAATTATTGTTTTGTCATGGTTAGATATATATTGCTCTATATCGCATATAATATTTTAAAAGTCTATTAGACATAACAAAGTTGGGATAAAAACGGCAGGCTATTTTTCTTCGCAATTTTTTAAAAACAGTTTTTTTTTAATTTTAAATCTATTAAACGACATAAAGCTGCATTATAATCAAATGTTAATATTTGATGAATATTTAAGAGAGAATTTCACAAAATTCTATTTTTAACAGATAAAATAATATCACAAAGCTTTATAAAGTATCTATGTATTACCAACACATTTTCAACATTGTTAGTGTCGTATTTTGACCTAATCATCATATAAATTATCGTTTCGACTTTTTTGTCGTATAAATACTATATTTTGACTGATATATTTTCATTAGAGTACAGGGAAAGTTTTGCTTTTGTTAAAAATTATTTGCATACTTGATCTCTTTTTTTAGATTTCTAATATAACTGTGTAAACTTTTTTTTAATTTTAAAGCTAAAAATACTTTTTCTTGCGCTAAAGGAAGTGCTTTACAGGTATTTTAAAAAAATGAGATTTATATTTAAAATATAAAAGTTGTATCAAAATTAGAAATATATCAAAAAACAAACATTTTTATACATGCCGAATATTTTTCATGTATTCTATAAAGACTCAACCATACTAAATTATTCACAATACAATTGAATAAAATATCTCGGCACTTTTCCTTATAAAAACAGAGCTTTTTTAATACATTCTTCGTTTTTTATTGAATGACGGACTGTGTGTGAAATGACTATTCGGAAAAAACTTTCTATATTTTATATATTATAAAAACAACATATTTTTTATATAAGAACTTTTTTATAATATGCTTTGTTTTATTATACAGTAAATAGAATAATCTAAGAATTTTCAGTTTTGGTTGAGATATGAACAAAAACTCGATACAATAAGAATTAAGTAAAAGTTGCTAGTATCTTTTTTTTTATCAAAAATAAATATACCTATAGCAACACGATCGAAAATGCTAGAAAACATCAAAATGAATAGCAACTGGTTTGCTTTTCTAGTTAAAAAGGAGTTTTGATAAGAAAAAAAAAGATGTAATAAATGTCGAAAATAGTTGAGACGCAAACGATAAAATATAAAGATGTTCTAAAAAGAAGAGATCTTCTTTATCATACGAAAATAAAAAAATTAATATAGATAAGGTTTGTTTTTTAAGATTTGAAATTGTAGTCAAAGTCGATAATTTGGATTATAAATGTACAAACCGCATGTATCCTATTAAACTGATAGAAAAAAGATTTTGGTAAATACAAGAAGATAAATTACATTATGTCTGTTTTACGTCAAAAAATATATATTATCGTTTTCAAAAAATAAGTAGACATAACTGTATAATTGAGGTTGACGAAACTGCTGTTAAAAAAACAAAAAGAAAAAGAAAAAACGTCGAGTGTCTCTCAGATGTGTGTGAAAAGTGTGTAGGTTTCATAAAAAGTTTTTTTTAATTTTTCGTTTAATAGATAGACCAAAAAAACACAAATAGTTTTTTTTTAAACTCTAAATGAGTATTATTCGTTTGTTTTTTGATGATAGCGAAGAGAATTGAAACTCAAAATAAGTTTCAGATCATGAAAAAACCTTCCACAAAAAATATTTCATTCGTCCAGATTCCATTACATATCTAATACATCGAATCAATAATTGAGAAATTGAAATATTTTATCAGTAAATATAAAAAAGTCTAAAAAAGAATTTAGACAATTATATGATTTTGAATTTAAGCGAGCAAAACAAACTTTTATAATCAACCTTGCAAGCTTCAAGAATTAACGATTAATAAATATATTTGACTTTTTTTATTTTTGAACAAAAAAAATAGTAGCGTATAATCAACCTTGAACAAAATTATAGACAAGCTGACTGGAAAAGCTGTATCAGTATTAAATATATAAAAAGCAATGTTTTGTTGTTGAAACAAAAAACAAATTTTTTAATCTTAAAAAAAGTACAGTAAAAAAAAACTGTTGTTATTTATAATAATTTTATTTTTGTAAAAGAATGATATAAAAAAACCGTTGACAGGCGACAAAAAGTCATTAATAATATATTAAAGACCATATAAGGCTTCTATAAAATATAGACATACAGAACTATAGAAGAATTGAAAAGAGAAATAAATACAAAAACAATGAATGAAAAATGAAAAAAAATGAACTTGATTTTTTTACTTTAGAAAACGAGAGTATGTTTTTTAATTTATATTTTATAGAGGCTTTTTTTTTCTATAATTTGCCACTAAATTTCAAACTTTGAAATTTGTAAAAAAATAGAAACCTTACTGTTTTTCAAAAACAGTTTATAATCTGTATATTTTTAACAATGTGCTTTCTATTTTGTATATCTCGGCTATAGTCAATAATTGTTACACGCCAACCTTCCACTTCCTTTCACCTTAAAAAAATAACTATATAAAATAAAAAAAACAAAAACCTCTATCTGGTATCGAGCAGCCGACCTATTGATTACTACTTTTTTTATTTCGTGGTCGGTTAGTTGACTATAGTGTTACTAAATATATTCTACAAATAACGAAACGAACGAACGAAACGAAGATCGAAAACGAACGAAACAAAAAAATAAATATTAGTAAAATTATAATAAAAATACTATAATAAAATTATAGTGCGGGGGAAAGGAGATAAAATTTTGGAAAGGGACGAGATTTTTGAAGTAAGACAATAATTGTAATGTTTCGGAGTAGCGCAATAAATCTACTTTTTTGGCTCAAAAAAAGATTTTGCAATTTTTCTGTTTATTGAAAACAGCAGTTTCCAAACACGATTAAAAATGCAAGTTATAATTAATATAATATTAAAACTTAATTTTTGAGTCGTTTCGCTTTTTAAGTTTCCGCTTAAAATTTCTTTCAAATAACAAAAACCTATAAAATGCAGAATTATTTTGTGTGTTGCTGAGTGTTTTATTTAGTGTTTTTAATGAGTTCTCCGACTAATATTTTTTTGATATTTATAACAACCGGAATTCGAAAAAATGAATTATTTATATGTCTTTATGAAACAAATGTTTTATGTAAATTAAAAACATGTTTTTGAGCAGTGAAAAGTCACATCTCAAGCTGTCGAATCAGATACGTGAAAATTACTTCGAGAGACGAATTAATAGCATATTATTTTTTGCAGGGCTTATTATACTTAAGAGAAGAGTAAACTGAAAAGCTAAACACGAGCTTAAAGCTATGTAAAAACCCAAATGCAAAAAACAACGACCCGCTGGTGAACAAAAATTTTTTGCAAGATCGAACCGACTGCGGTCATGTGTTGCCTACTTTGTTTAAAGAGAACAAAAACCTAATATCATAAAATGACACAATCCGCATTTTGCTGTTTTTTAAATTAAAAAAAAATATTAGCGACATTGAAAAACATACAAAAAAATTTATTACAGTTATTAAAAAGTTATACGAAAAAAATTATTAAAGTTATTGAGAAAATATACAAAAAAAAATTAAATGTTTTTTCTAAAACACAGCGTATCACAGGTATTAAGAAATTCGACTTTATAATAAAAAGTGAAAAAACTAAATAACAAACAGAAGTTGCTTCAAACAATTTTTCGTGTATGATTGTGAAATGAGTCTGATATATAAAAACAAAATATAAAAAACAAAATATAAAAAACAAAAGAATGTTATATTATCTTTAGTTTTTGAAAAAACTGAACACAGAAATAATAAAAATAAAAAAAAACTTATCTTAAACTATATACTAATAAAAGAATTTACTAAAAAAGTAAAAATATAATGTTTTATAAACAAAAGATGTTTTTATAGCAATCGATAACACTTTATATATTAAAAACAGCAGTAAAGCTGTCAAAAATCAAATAAAAAAAACATCAGCGCGATGAATGTTTTTTAGTTTAAAAAAAGAGAGAAAAATAAGAAAAGCTATAAACAATGAATTTACAAGCTCATGGAAGTGTGTTCAAAAACAGAATTTAGTAAATAAACAAGCATTTGAATAAGCAAAAAGATGCGTAATCTTTTAATAAACGAGTCAAAAAACAAAAAAATGCAAAGAAAGGGGTCTGGGATAAACTAAAAATAACATTGAGAACACTATTTGGTTTTTTGCCGGACAATAAAGTTGCAATAAAGTTTCGTAGAAAATTCATTTAAAAACCTTTAAATATATTCTAAATGCTTTGCGAAGCATAATGTTCGCTTATATACTTGATATTATTACTTAGAGCGTTGACGAAATTCTGTTATTTTTAATACATCGCTTAAATACGAATAGTTTTTTATTATATAAGACCTTAAACGTTTTTTTGAGCTTATTATGTATAAAGAATATATAAAAACTCACCCAATATCAAAAGAGATTTCATAAATCTAACATTTTTAAGAATACTTTAATGTTTCGAAAATGATGAAAAAAAAAGAAACTAACAAACTATCAGTTTAAAAAAAATAAAAAACACAAAAGGGCATAAAACATAACAAGAGTGTTTTCTAATCTAAAATAAATCGTCTTAAAATTAGATCAAGATTTTTTAAAAAAAATAAAAGCTGTGTTTGCAACAAGTGTCTATATAACAGAAGCCATTTAATAAAAGAATACAAGAACACGAGAAACAATAATAAAACAGAAAATTTGATACTAAAATATTCTGATTTTTTTAAAAAAAAATAGTTAAAATTAAGGGAAAAAAAAACAATAGGAAAATACAATGCAGCTTGCTATACATACTGCAGATGTAATATATATTAAGCGCCCAACTACTAAATTCAAGTTCACGTATTTCAAGACTAAATGAAAAGTATTTTAGTCGAATATTGAACTCAGAAAGACTATACTATTTTATACTCAAAATTAAAAAAGTGACATTCAAAATGAAAATATGGTCATTAAAAAAATGAGAACAGTTCCATTCAAAAAGAGAATTTAAATTTGTAATAAATAAAAAAATAAATAAACTCTTGTTTAATCTTAAACCCCATATCTATAAGCGAAATGCGTCGCCCAGTTTTTTCTAAACTTCAAAAATACAGTTTACACATAGGGAGAAGATAATCAACCCAAGATTACTTCGACGAATCAACGATTCTAATGATTTTGTCTAATTGCTCTAATACTCACTTTGTTTTTCTCAGAATTAAAAATTTCTTGTATCTTTCTGCAAATTCTTTTTTAACAAAGGCTTTTATAACCGACCAAGTGTTTTCGATAGTATTCAACATTAAAGAGTATTCCCCAAACTTAAATTTTCGTTTATAAAAATTATGTTTCATCTAAAACAACTGCCATTTGCGAGTGATATAGAGCGTTTTCGATGATTATAACTACGTTTCTATCGTATACATTATTTGCTTTACGGAAACAAATCCAAAACTACTCTCTATCACTTTCTTTGTTACAATGAACTTGTTCTAATCTTGTGATGAATAATCCCCAAACCACCTATGCAACCAATGACATGCATATTATAACTCCTAGATATAGCGGCAACGAATGTACAGAGTGAATATCGAAGCGAACGACTTTGGTTCTTGAAATGTGTAGATTAAAGTTACTTTCGTTGTTTATCAAAATGAACAGACTTCCCGATTGATACGAAAGTAATGGTTTAGCAAATTTATGTGGTTTTATTTCGTTTTCTGAATAATTAGCATCCTCAGGTTCTTGCCTAGCGTCTTTTAAAGTGTATAGTAAAAGATCAAAGTGCTATAATATAGTCTGTTTTGACAAACCTAACGCAAAATTTTCTCAATTTCTTAGACAAGCTCCTAAAGTGTGATTTTAGGATTGAACTCAATTTTATTAGTTATAAAGTTCAAGTGAACTTCAGTAACATTAGAACTACGACTTATACTATTTGTGTCTTTTCTTTTCTCTTGAGAAGCTCAACAGTATACAATAGCTTGGGGCACGTTTAATTCTCTTGCGAGAAATCTCCAATCATTATATTCTTTAAACGAAGCAATTGATTGTGTTTTTTTTTTCAGCTTCTTTTTTGTTTTGATTTAAGTTTACATACAACGTCAAAAAGAATTGAAGATTTTGTCAAGTGTTTTTTTTTACAAATTTAAAATTCTCATTTTTAATGGAACTATTCTCATTTTGAATAAACTATTCTCATTTTGAATGTGAAATATATAGATCAACTAGAAAGTTAAAAACTTTCAATTGAAAAGAATACAATATTTAAAACAAAATGATAAATACAATTAATCTGAGATAGTCATGATAAAAGTATAAGCTATATTTATATTTGAGTAGAGTGAACAAAAAAATAAAATGATAAAAATGAAAACAAATTTAAAGTAAAGCAGATAGAGACTAACATGCTAATGAGATTAAGTCGTTTATTCTAAATATATTTTTTAAACAACACGCAAATATTAATATTTTATAAAGACATTATATTATTCAATATGACAACGCAGCTCAGATATATATGAATAAATATTCAAACTGTTAGTTCGGGGTCGATACCTATAGATATGAAACTTTGTAGCTAATATTTATATAAAACAAATATGAATATTATATCTTGATATTGGAAAAGTCACTCTACGCATTTTACATACTTGTATATATTCAAGTAATAAAATTAGCAGAGTATCAAACACTTTTTTTTGAATAATTGTTTTCAAAAACATATTATATTACTCCCTGCTTTCACCATGTCTTTTTCTTTTTTTTTTGAAAAATATTAAAAAAACACTTCCCATATTTTCTAAAATTTCAAAAATCTATTTTTACAAAACAACATGGATTTTGAGAGTGATTCAATTTTGATTGCAAAAAACACAACTAAAATGTGAAAAACGATCAAAAGATAATCGATAAAATTCAATAGTTCTCGATTGAAATAAAGTAAATTAAAAACTCAACTTTCGATAATCTTCCTTTATAATTCTTCAGAGTATTGTGTTTGTGTTATCGATTACGCGAAGTAATCTAATAAACCGAACTATGTTTTATTTTTATAACAATCTTTTCTAGAAAAAACTCACCTGAAAAAACTCACTTTTCAAAACTAATCTAAAAAACGAACTTGTAAAAACCAATCTAAAAAACACTTCTGAAGAACACACTCGTAAATATAAAATTTAGATATCAGTAAAATCCAGGATAGGTCTTCTATTTAAAAATATGTTGATTTATTAAAAATATTAAGAAAGTCTCTGGTAAAATCCGAGATAGGATTTTTAAATAGAAAATGCAAAATAATTATAGTAAAAATCACTATAGTCTAGTTTTTCGGAATTTTTGTAAAAAACTCGGCTAGGCGTTTTTATTATAATTATTTTATTTTTCTATTTAAAAATCCTATCTCAGATTTTACCAAAGACTTACTTAATATTTTTAATCTAATTTTACATTTTATATAGAAAACCTGTTCCAGATTTTACTGATACTCGAATTTCCCACTGAGATTAGTAATAAAACAAGATAAGTTTCATAAATAAAAAAATAAAATAATTATAGTAAAAATGTCTATCCTCGATTTTATCAAAAAATAACAATTTCAAAAACTTTTATTGATACAATTAAAATATTGTTTGATAAATTAAATATTAAATAAACAGAAGGTTATTGAAAAAATAAGAAGATTGAGTAATTAATTTAATTTTTTTAAAAAAGGATTTGTAGACGCTTCTTAGTTTATTAAAAAAAACCCTCAAAGCAACTGACGCATACTCTGTAAGCTGAGTTATTGTATAAACCTATTTGCAAAATAATTTCCCAATGCTCTATTTTGTCTTCGGGAACTGAGATTGAATTCACGAGCTATCAAAGCCTGATCGTCTAAATAAAATCTCCTTGTTCAAATCTTTAAATTATACTCGTTTCTATACTGTTCAACATATATTGCATATCTATTTCTAACATTTGAACTTCAAAAAAGTTATTAGAAGTTGACCAATTTGTCTTTTTAGAAACAAAACCTTTAAAAAAAACAAAGAAAGTAATTTTGTTGCTTTGTGTTTTGAAGTGTTGTATTGATACACAATTTCCTTAAGCGCAACTAAACGATTTTTGTTTCCTAAACTTAAATATTTTCTTATTCGAGATTTTAAAGTTCTATTAAATCTCTCTATTTGCCGCTGGGTTTGGGGACTATATGGTGCTCCATGAACTATTGTGGCGTTCACAACATTCCTTATAAAATTTTGAACCTGTATTGCAGTAAATTCGCCCCCATTATCTGAATGAAAGATTTTCCACGGACCTTCTGTATAATACAGGTCTTTTATTGCTTCTAAGAAAGCAGATGAACTCTTTCTCTCTACTGTATAGCATCAAACGAATTTTTTAAAGCTGTCTATCATTGTAAATATATATTTTTTATTCATATTTGATTCTGCATATTCGGAAACGTCTATTGTATCAACAATAAGACGCTCCCTGATGAAGTTGGGTATTATGGGTGTTAATGGTAATGTAGGGGATGGTACCGACTCCCTTTGACATGAGAAACACGCTCTTACATAATTATATATGGAATTGGTACTAATTCCAATATATTCCTTATTTACAGCTTTTCGCAAAGCGTTTCTACCCATATGACCGGGTAGATGGAATCTATCACAAACCGCTTTGACAGAGTCATTATCGAAGTCGCAGATGTATTTATATTTTGTAGCGTCTATGGTAAAATATAATTGATTGTTTTCTATCGAAAAGTTTTCTGATTTTTTTTTAAAATTGTATTTTTGTTTAGCATTCATACCGATAGGATAAGCGCATGTTAATAAATAAGCAACTATCATGAACTTTTCTTCTTCTGTTTTAATGTTCGTTATTTTTACCATGATTCTTTTGATGTTGTTTTATAAATTGTGATTTTTCGGTAAAATCGAGGATAGGCATTTCTACTATAATTATTTTATTTTTCTATTTAAAAAACTTATCCTCCTATTTTTACGGATCGTGGCGGTAAAATCCGGGATAGGATTTCTATTTAAAAATATAATGATTTATTAAAATCATTAAGTAAGTCTCGCGGTAAAATCCGGGATAGGATTTTTAAATAGAAAAATAAAATAATTATAATAAAAATGTCTATCCGAGATTTTTACGAAAATTTCCGGTAAAATC
>SBJP01000516.1:0-13981 GCA_014805705.1 Cucumispora dikerogammari
GCCTCTTTTTTTTTAAAAAAATTTTTTAAAAATAAAAAAAAAAAAAAAAAAACCCCCCCCCCCCCCCCCCACTTTTTATTTTTTTTTTTCCCCCCCCCCCCCCCCCCCCCAAAAAAAAAAAACATAAATTAAATATATAAAATTTTATTAAATTATTTGATGTCAAACTATAATAACTTTTATCAAGTTTTGCTTTAATCAATTTAATTTTCTTTAGCATGTTGGGAAACGCGACACAAAAAGGAGTAACTAATAATGCCTCAAGCGATGTTATAATAGTCTAAATCAAGCTTTTTTTTATTTAATTTATGTTTTTTTGAGGGATGTGAGATCCCCATAAAGGGAGAAGAAAACAAAACCCAGGAATACCCAAAAAAGATAGAAAAGATTATTGTCACAAAACATACAAAAAATTTTGTAAGAAAGAATTGAAACGTGAGATGTGAATAAAAGAAAACGTTAATGAAGTTGGAAATTGATGTCATACATAAGGTCTATGTTTATAAAAATTAACGTTGGTTTATTTTATTAGAGATGTCATTTTAAATTTAAAAAAAGACGTAAATAATTCTCAAACGCTGAACTCAAATCTGAGTTGAGCAAAAAACTCAGCAAAAATGTTTGTCACACACTTAAGTCTTTGAGTGTAACATGTCACGTAAGAAAACATATGTGCTGCACTGACAACGTTTACTAAATATTTAAAAAATAAAAAACTTAAGGAAAGAGAGCCTCGTTAGTCTTTTAAGAGAAAAGATCTATAATAATCATGGTTTTAAAATAACAATATTGCCGCTCTAAAAATAGTATTTGAACGAGAATATTGATTTTATATTAAACAAAGTTCAATTTTCATACTAAAAAACAAGCATGTTTTTTATTAAAAAACTCTAAATGTGTCGCAATGATTCAAAAAAACAGAATGAAAGAAGTTGAGTATGAAAGCTGTAATTAATAGTGTTTTAACATATATTGCAATTGAGGTCGAGTCTAACAGGAACAGCTTTATAGTCTTTATCAGCGCGTAAATAAACCTGTTTTTGACGCTAAATCAACAACACACGCAGATAATGTATAACTGTGTTTTTTATCATAAAAAAGAAGTTGAAGAACTTTTAAAAACACTAAAATTTAAACATCCGTTTTTACCGCTATACTCGCTACTTTCGAAACTTATAAAAGAATTTTCAGCTGTCTTAAGTCTCGTTTTTATTCAATTAAACCGTTTTAAAAAACTCCGTTGCAGCAAAAATAGCGCGTATTTTTAGTAATCTTGAAGGTTTATTATAAACTTTAGATGGTAGTACACACATATGAGAGCCTAGTCTGACAGGAGCATTGGCAGACAATAATTGTAAAAAAAATATTGTTCTTGAATAGATAAACGTAAAAGAGTAAAAGAATCTGATATAAAATATTTTAATATTACAACCAAGCCCTTTCATTTTAAAAGAAACTTTAAGTTTTTTAAACATATTTTATTTCCATCGTGTTTCTTTAGTAAACTAAAAATAGAAACAATTACAAGAATAAAAAACGACTGTATTTAAAAAGATATCCTATATGCTTATTTATTCTCCATTAAACAACAGCCATTACGGAATTAATAATAGTTGAATACTTTTTTATATTAATTGTGAAAAAGATTATAGAATAAATGAAGAAACGATATATAATATTTGAGAATCCGATGTCTGTTTTTTCGAAAGTATATTATAGATTTAATAAACCCCAGTTTATATTTTAAACATCGTATGTCTGTATTCTATGAATTGGTGTTTATATGTTTTATATTTATTTTGTATTTTGTGTAAACCCTGTAATTAAAGACATTCTATATACTTATTTTGTTTAAAAAAATAAACGACCTAAATTTCATAAAAATAGTTTGTCTAACAAAAAAACATAATTTAATGAAATTATTGTCGTTTAATAAAAAAGAGAAAAAAGGCAGTAAATATATAAACATTTTAAAAAGGTGACAATCAATGTTTATAAATGTTTAATTTTGAAATCAATGACGTTTATAATTCGTTTTGATGTTTCTAAGAAATTATTAAAAAAATATCTGACTATTTTTTTATGGCAGCATTGTCAAATTACTAAATAAATTTCATTTCATGTAGCTAATATGTTTATTTAATTCGTTTTTTAGATGCTTTTAAAATTATTTTTTATAATTAAAAACGAGCAAGAAACTATACTGCCAAAAACACAATATTTATTAAAAAACAGACTATAAATATTCAGGAAAAATGTTGTTCCATGAATTTAATGATAACGATCGGAACTATAGCATTTGTACTAATAGGGGGGAGTATTGTAATATTTAAGGTACTTTCTTCAACAAAAAAAGACGTTTCAGCCACACCAACCACAAGCACTTCTTCAGAGAGCACATATTCTACTGAAACTGATAGTAGTAATGTCTCTGATATAATATTATACGAAAAACCAGAACAAGACGATAATAGTCTTTATAAAAATAATTTTTATCAAGGAGAAAGTTCTGAAACACTTTCTGAATATCTCATAGGTGTGATATTCACACCTAAACAACAAATAGATGAAATATTATCACCAGCTACAGATATATCGTCACAAAAAATAGATAATCATGCAACTGTAAAACCTCGCGCATCAAAGAAAATCGTAAAGAAAACCGTACCAACAAAAAAAACAATAAATACTGGTGTTCAAAAAAATTTTCAGATAACAAAAGGCGAAGAACTTGCTAAAGAAATGTGGTTTGAGGGGGAAAGAAGTGCAAAAGTTTGGGGAAACTCATTGCGTTTTTGTGAAATTACGAAAGACTCTCAATATGCCAAGCTCTGTGTTTTTATGAAAGCGGTGTTTAAATATCCCGAAGATCTAGAATCAACCATGAAAAGTTTTTATAATTTTTTACAAGGAATTGATCCTAAAACAGAAATTAAAAAAAACAGGCCAATAGTTTTTACTACTGAGAATTTTAATTTGTTTAAAAATTTTTTGAACACAGACGTTAGTAAAGCTCTAAATTTTTTTTTCCAATTTTCGAAAAATTCTTTTATCGAAAAAAATCAAAAACATAACGAAGCTGTTTTTAAAAAAGCTTTTGTTGATACACTCAACATAATACGTTCTTCTAAAGAATATAAAGATAAATTAAAGACTAAAAAAAACTCACAAAAACTTAACTTATCACTTTTTGATAATGATGACGCATCTAAGGAAGAAATAAACTTCAAGCTTCCTATAAAAATTGATAAAAATATATACAGATTTGATACTTTAAATTTAATGATGAACAATGCGCCAATGATGAAGTATATTATAAAGACAATAAAACAAGACGACGCGACTAAGCTCAAGTATTTAATGGGAAAACAGTTTAATTATACAAATCAGGCGCATTTAGATTATATTGAAAACAATCTCAGTTCATTTATAGATTTCAACAAAGAGCCTCTTGAAATTATAAAAGATCTTCTTATTAAGAAAAGACGAACCGAATTAGAAAAAAACTATCAACTTTGTATGGGAACTCTAAAATTCTCATTATTGCCACATAACAAAAAATCCTTATATCAATTTGAATACGATCGAAAATTAAGCGATATTAAAAAACAAGACAACGAAACACCAGAGCTGCCTCTTATAACTATAGATATAAGCGAAATACTTGCCGATAAAAAAAACAAACAAGACTATGTCTCTATCCAAGACAATATACTAGATTCCAACTATTTTAAGCTCCCCAATAAAGAATTAAATACTTTGGCCTTCACGAAAATGTCTTTTTATGTAAATCAATTTCCTTTCTTAATTGTTAAAATACAAGAAACGGAAGCACTACAACAAAAGGATAAATCATATCATCTGGAATGTGAAAAAACATTAAGAATTACTGACATAAACGAAGCTTTTAATAAATATGAACTTACGGGTTTTATGATGGAAAACAAAGACCCAACAGATAACCGAAAAAGTATTTTCGAATGTTTTAATTTTTACAATAATAAAATACAGGCTGTAAGTCGAACTGATAGCAATATTTCAGTCTTTTTAACAGAGAAGGAAGACGGTCGCAGAGCCAAGGGGTGTAACATTCGTTTTAAAATCGCACAAAATCCAAATTTCTTAATAAGATATTTACTTTACAAGAAAGTATAGCAAGCACCTCTTCAAACAGAAAGTAAAAATGGTAAAAGAAAAGAGAAAAAACAAAAGCAGTTTTTTTCATTTTCTAAAAACCCAGTTGCTTATAACTTGTTTGTTTCAAAGAACTACTAGAAAAATAAATCTTGTTTTCTAATTTTTTTTGCTTAAATAACCTTCTATGACTGAAAATAAAACACTAGAAACTAAAAAGTGTTTTAGATTAAAAAACAGTATTATAGTTTAAACTCACACGGCTTCGGGTGTTTTATTTAAAAAAAACGTTTTTTATTGAATAAATAATTCATTTTTTTGTTTTCACAAACAAAGGTAGAGTGAGAAACATATAAACATATAATCATACTTTCATTAATAAAACAAGATGGTTTACCACCGCAAGAAAAAAAGATTTTTCTTTTAAAAAAAGAATAGTATATGTACCGAAAATTTAATGAAGAATATGCTCACGCTTATGTATTTAAAAATTTCAATATTTATATTTAATAAGCTAAGAACGTTGATGGTAACACAATACTTTTGCTAAGTTTTTTTTCAAGAATATTAAAATATTTTTCTCAGATTCATAACATTCTACGTGTATTTAAAAAGACAAAAAGCTTTGTTTGAAAAATAAAAAAGTCTTTTTTTTCCATTTATAAGTTATATTCTTGTTTAAAATTCAAATATAAAGCATACAATCAAATATGCTTAATTTCAATACAAAGAAAACAAAAACTGAGTTGTTCATAAACGAAAGTGTTGATAATAAAAAAAAATTTTTTTTTTAATATAGTTTGTTATTTTTTTTAGTTTCTTGCTTAACTTATTCGATATGTTCTTTTATTTTCGAAAGCAAACTAAGACTTTCAGGGCATTATATCAATACTCATTCAACAAGTCATTGTAAAAGACGAAAAAGCATCATGCGATGTCATTTTCGACGTGTTAATGATATCGTCGTTCTTTGTAGGCATGCTGTAACACTATCCTCAACGAGAAATATATTTTTATTTTGACTATCGTTAATTTTTCTAAAACCTGATTGCCAGCTAAAGACTGGTTATCACAGGATAATTAATATTTCATACTCAGTATTCAATATCGTATTCATGAGTATTAATAGAAAAACCCAAATTAAAAAAATACTAATTTCATTGGGTTTTTGCATTTCTAAATACGTGTTATGTTAAAACAGCTTGTAATAATAGAAACATTAACAATATCACACTAATTATTGTAAATAAAATGACACCAAGTAGTTTGTTTTTTTTTAATCAGTACAACATACATTAAAATCTGAGCATCATCTATTTTAAAAAAATACGATGATCTAAGTTTTTTTATAGCTGATTTTAAAGTTACTAATAATTACCTGAATGCGTGGTTGAATAAAGAAAGTTTTTTTAGAGTAAAATAGAAGAATTAACACTTAAAAGACAACCTTTACATAGATAAACAGACACTTTGACAAATTGTAATAATAATTTTCTTTCTTTAGCAATCTTTTCTCAGTTAATTTTTTAATCACACATGAAATAGGTATTTGACATCAATGACATAAGCTTGTTTTTGTATGTTATTATACAATTCGAGATATTTTTGTGTTTGAAACACTTAGGTTTTTTTTTGATTTGGCAATTACGCAAGATTTTAATTTTTCTATCAGGAATTCTCTATATAAAAAAAGTGCAAGCTCTCTTTCGAAAACTTGCATAATATTATTTCATTCAGTTATAATATTTAATGTCTTTTGTGAAGAAACTCGATAAAATAAATTTATTTCGTATATAAACAGTTTTTTAAACTATATTGCTTTAACTTTGTTTCATATTTATGTCTAAGGATATTTATTTTATTAGACACAACAACACATGTAAACCAATTCACCGTAAGAGTTTTATAATTAATGCTGTATCACTTGTGGAAAGATACAGCCACACACTTGAAGCCCTGTAGCTACTCAAGTATATTTTTTTCTATTTTGTGGGGCATTTTTTGTAAATTGTTTCTTGATTTAAAAATTTCAGGCGCTTATTTTAAAAACTCTCAACAGATTTTTATTAAAAAGCACAGTTTTTTGGAATTTTTTTTGAAGGAAAACTCATCATTTTTTTATTTATTGTTTCATTTCTGTTTTTATTGTTTTGTTAATTGCTTCAGATTTGATAATAGATTTGTTTTCTATTGTGAGCTGTGTAATTTCGAAGCGCTTCTGTAAAAAGCAAATATTTCTTTTTATGTTTTTAAAGTCAAAACTATTTTTTTTTCATGAAGCGAAAATGTTTTTTTACTACTAACAACAAATATAGAAAAATCAAAGTTATTAATTAAGTAGCTATTTCATTGTTAAAAAGATTATGTTCATATTATAAGAAGCGATGTTTATATTACAAGTATCTTATATTTATTACTTTCGATTTGGGAGACAATCTGTTCCTATCAGGTAAATCTACGAACTATACGATGTTCTAATTAAACGGTTTTGACTGTACATCTCATTTTTATTAAAAGACAACATATAAAACCAATTCTCTGTGATTATAATATAGTTAAAAGTTCTGATTAAAAAATAACACAGCTCATGTCATTGTATAATTAAATATATATTTTATAGCTTTAAAAAACTATTTTTTTTTGACTTTAAACTAGTCTTCCTTTGTTTATCTATATATATTTTCATGAAAATGATATTTAATATTATTTATAATAGTCTATTTTATTAGAGTTTCAATTTATTAAAAAAAACATTCTAATTTGAAGTATTCAGTTGAGTTGTACACGCGATTTTTTTTATTAATCAAAGCGAGCATATCGACATATATATCGGCATAAAGAATAGTCAATATAGATATAAGAAAAAACTGATTCTCTATTATTTATATTACTGATATGAAAATAAGAAATTAAGTTATATCGAAAATACAATATACAGAATTTTACACAAAAAAATTTGCGCGGGATAAAATACAATATGTTAGAAAAAAAATGTCGGTTAAATAAGAATAAAAAATTTAATAAACCAATAAATTAGTAAAATCTAGTAAAAACAAGATAAATAACGGCTGATCCCAGTTTAGCTTATTGTAAAGTAAAAAGGTTTGTCATATATTAAAAAAAGTTTTTTTCTCAGCTTTGACACATGGCGAAATCATGTGCTTTTATGGATTTTTATGAAAAAGCGAGAAAATGCATTCAGTCAGTAACGAAGTTGATTATTTGTCGAAGCAGAGAAAAAAAAGAATCAATGTCTATGTTTTCGAAGTTTTTGAATATATCATTGCAAATTCAATATGAAAACAGTCTTTTATGTTTTGAGAATAGCCTTTTTTTTCAAAATGAAATAATTACTAAAAATATGAGAAAAGTCACTTTCAATATAAGAATTCCTACTAACATGAGAACTGCCATTTTAATATGAGAATGGCCTTTTTCATTCAATACGGGAACGAAAAATAATTTTTGTAAATTATTGAATTATATCGCTTTTCAGTCAATTTTGGGTCTTTTCTTTATCATTTTCTTCTCTTTCTTATTTAACTTCGTTTTTTTTCTTACTTAATTTCGCTTTTTTATTATTCAATTTCGTCTTTTTTATTTATTGACTTTTTTAACTAAATTTAACTTAAAGAGATTAATTGGATTAAAAAGATGCTTTAGTAAAAAGATAATTTTACTTAAAAGAGACAATAAATACAAAATACGAAATTGAATAAAAAAAGACGATTCAAATAAAAAAAAGATGAAATTACCTGGCAAATGATATATATTGTTTTTTATACTTTTATTGAATTTATCTTTTTATTTACATTTTGTCAGAGCAACACAATCTCTTAAAAGCTGTAATAATCAAAAAAAAACAACTGGAATTGTTACGCAGATGTTTAAAAACTTTTGAAGAAGCATTTGTGTAGTGTAAACCTTTATTTAATCTTATCTATGTTTTTTTTAAAAAGAAAACCTTTTAATTCGTGACGCGAAAAAAAAACAAGAAAAGATACAGATCTGCAAGCTTTCTTTAAAATAGCAACTGAAAACAAGGGGCAGAGACTTGTGTATACTACTAGAAACTGAGTACCGTCTGATTCAACTAATAAAAAACATAATGAGAAAATAAGATAGTGACTTCAAAAGAATATCGAAAGACATTTTAAATTATAGCAAAAACAAATAAATACAGGTCACGATTCTTTCTAAACGAGTCGAAAAAGTTTTTTGAAACTTTCAATCTGTACACCAGCATCAAAAAGCTTACAGAGACCTCAATTCAATATTAAAATACATTTATAAAAATAAAAACGTTTTTGTTTGAGTCAAGCACATTAGAAAACAAGGAATTTAGAAAAGTTTTTAGTGAATAACATCTTGCGTACAAGGTTTCGATTCTTTAAATGTTTTCATAGCTAAAACAATGAAAAAAATCTACATCTCAAAGACTGAGGAAAAATCTAAACCTGTAATTGTTGTCAAACTGTAACTTACTATAAAGGAAGACTATTGTGCACGTAATAGATGCGATCAGCAGCCTTGGTTTAATCTACTATGTTTTACAAAAATAACGCAGGAGAAGAGTAAAACCATACTAGGAGCTGTAATTTTAAGTAATAGTGATTTTATGATGCTTGTTGTTGTCTACGAACTCTTCCCTCATATATTAAACATGTTTTTCAACATATTTAATTCTAAAATAATAGATCTTAGGTTGGTGCTTTATATTTAAATATTCAATACAGTTGAGAACACTTGATAATCGTTAAAAGTAAGATGAAAAAAAGTTAGAAGTCGAAATGTTATAATTAGTACTTTAAGTAGTGCTAACCTGAGCATTATAGAGCAGAAAATAAGGGTCTTTGAAATTTTAATGCACTCTGTATTAATGACAAACTCATCATCAGCACTAAAAATCTACATGACAATAATAATATCAGAAACAAACTTTACGATAAGTCATCAATCATGAATCTTCAATGAAATATGAACTAGATTTTGCTTTTGATTATTAAATTTTTTTTAAAAAAATGTTGACTTTTTGAAAACTATCGTTCTTATTTTGAAACCTATTATTATATTGAAAGTAAATATTTTCAATTTAAATTTGCTTTTCTTATATTGGAAGTGTCTATTACATCGTTAAACGACTATTTCTTTTTGAAAAGAACTGTTCTCATGTTTTATGCGGTTATTCTCATTTTGAACGTGTTATTTTCATATTGAAATTTGCTTTTATATATTTAAAGTGGCTATTGTATTTTAAAAGTAGGCATTCTTATACTTAAAGAGGTTATTCCATTTTGAAAATAGACATTTTTCATATTGAAAGTAAAATGACATAATTGAGAAAGAACGTATTGTTTTTTGAAGTCTACAATATCACACAATAAATAAGCTCTTGCTTTTATTTTTATTAACTGAAACTTAAGTTTTTTTTTGCAACAAGAGGCCGTTGTAAAATCTATGTAAATGAGGGTGTACAGTACCAAATTTTTGTCAAGTGTCTATAAAATGCTTAGTCCACATTTGTTGTTTGACTGCGTTAAAAAAGATTAACTTTTTTTTGTATATTGGTGGGCTGTTTTATGATCCGATAACAAATGACTTGAGAATAAATTGATTGAGATTTTATCTTGCAAAAGCAAAAAAAGACATTTTAGTTTTTTTGTTTCATCGTATATTTGAAACAGATATATAAACGGTAATAATAAAAGTCTTTTTAAGAGGCTAGTTTTGTCTGATATATGCTTTTGATCTGCGTAACCTTTCTGTGTTATATACGACGCTATAAAAAATACTCTGGATGTAGATTACACACGAACGATTGCGAATTGGGTAATTTGTTTTTTAGACTATTAAAGAAAAGAGTTTCAAATTTATAAAATTGTCTTCGCAGACCTATGTTTAACTAAAGAGGCCTTTAGAAAACACTGATATATAATTATTTTGTTTTTATTATCTAATGCGACAATAACCAGAGAAGAAAAATTTTTCGTTGAATTCGCAATAAATGTTAATTAATTAATATATGAGAGAAGAGCCGCATTAATGTTTTATTTATATACCACATTCCTATTTTTCTGTTGTTTTTGCTGTGTTTCATAAAAAAAATTTGCGCGATTTTTTGACTTAACTATTTATGTTATAAGAATCGAAACGTATAAAGTGGCTTTCTTCAATCGTTTTGTCTTAGAAAAAGGGGAGCATCAGCATGAGACGTGTAAAGTTCTTTATCTTACTGCTTCGATTCAGCTTAAGCGTTTAACATATCTTTATATTTTATAAAAGACTTGCGTATTGTCTGTGTGTTTTTTTGTTATATTAGTAATTATGTTGCTTGGTTGATGAGAATTAGTAAGAAAAGATTGTCTTATCTGTGTTTTTACATGAAGACGTGGCTAATTTTCGCGGCTGTAAACGAGATCGCATAATCGTTAAGAATGATAACTCGAGATTTACATTGTCTGTATTTACAGCGTCAATGTTGTTCACTGTGCTATTTTTATAAAATTAAATGTGCGCTTATAGATGATCATTAGAGCAATCAAAAAACATAGAACAAATTACATAGCAAAGCACTTATTTCGGTTTTTCACCATAAGCTATCGTGAATGAGTGTTTATTAGAAGCCAAATCTAAACAAGATTTTATCACAAAATCTGATGTAATAATGTTAACAGGCGCATGTTATGACAGAACCAGCTTGTTTTTTTCAGCGTGTTTATAGATATGTAGTTTAAAAAACGAAAAACGAATATTAAACTTATAATTTAAAGCCAAACAAAAAACAGTTCTTAAAAAAGAATCTTCATTTAAAAAAACATAATGCTTTTAACATGTTTATTTAATTTTTTTATTTGTAAAAAAAGGATCAATAATAAAACTTAAAAAAACTAATAAACAACCAGCATTAAAAATATTAAAAACCTTTTCACATATTTATATTTGAGAACAAAAAAGATATTATATACTTTATTTGTAATGGTAAGTTGCCTGTTGATCAAAATACTGTTTTCTTTAACATCGCACTATCACACCTCATTTATACAAGAAGCCCAGCTCTTCTCTCTGTCAAAAATGTTCATTTCGATAAATGTGAGGATGGAAACATTATAACAGCGAGTTTTTTAAAAGAAAACTTGCCTTTTCATAAGATTAGAAAGAAAAATTACAAGAGAGATCTAACAAGTTAAACATAGTCGTTCTATCAAAAAAAGCCTTTCAAAAAACCGTAGATAGTATTTATTTAAATTGCCTGGCTAATAAAGAAACGTGTTCGTAAAAAAAACGAATTTATTTAATGATAGATAAAGCTTAGTTCAACTACAAAAAACGTATTAATATAAAAACTAGAAAAAATTCGGAATTTAAAGTCAGGGTTCCTAGTTCACTTTGAGAAAATAACAGAATGCTGCAACTCCAGTAAAATTTGTGTTTTTATAAATGATACTTTAGAAGAATTTTTAAAACAATAGATCAACTTCAAATTATTGTTAACCAGTGTTGCAGTCTATATGAAGTAAGCCGAAAGGCTTTGAAAAACACTTATCTCAATTTGATTCACGTTTTTTGATTTAACTTCTTTTTTAAAGTCTTTACTAGAGATAAGAGACTTTTTTAAGCATGTGTTTTATTAATTTTCTTAATAAAAAATTTGATTTTAAAAATAACACAGAAAAAGATTTAATTGAAACTCAAATAGGCAAGCTGATTTTCCCAATACTGAAAAGATGAAACAATTATTGAAGCAGAAATATTTTATAGTAAAAACATCGAAACTTTCAAAAAAACAACATAGACCTCTTAAAAGTGAGTAGCTGTTGACATAAGAATAAGGATGCTTTTGTTTTTTATAAATCTAAAAATCTGTTGTTTCCAATCGTTTTTAATCATAGCTCCTTGTTAGAATATTTTAAATAAACTATAAAATAGTAATTTTTAATATGAAAAACAATTGTTTGTTAATGAAAGAATATTTTAAAAAAGATTCATGTAAAATAAAAATATATATCGTCATAGAAATTATTCAGACAAATTTAACAATTATAACAGCTAAAAAAGTTGACAATATGTCTCTAAGCACTTCTGCCGTTTTTTCATAACAGAAAGAGACAATAATTCAGCTAAAAAAAGTTTTTTTATTTCTCAAAAAATATTGTCGAAAGAAAGACAGGTTTTAAAAGAAAACGTTAAAAAGTATATGTTTATTTATTTTATTAAAAGTTTTTTGTGATTTTGAAAAGATTTATGTTTTTTTATTTATTGTTACACAACACTTCTCCCCTCGTCTCTTCTTAAACAATTAACAAGATAAAATCAATAAAAAAAACACTACTCGTTAAGAGTAGCTCTTCTATAGATTACTACTATATTAGTTTTCTGCACGACCACGTAGCTATAATGCACTATATATATTTCATGAATAAAAGAATAATTAATGACAACGAAACGAACGATCCAAAACTAATAAAAAAATGAACAACATGTGAATAATTTAAAGCGCTTTGTATACGTTTGCGCGCCTAAGAGCACAACAGATCTAAAAAACATTTTTTATAAAATTAAAATAAAAACAATATAATATATTATAGATGAGGCAGCCTGTAGTGTGTAAATTTTATTAAAACCCGAAGGTTTTTTATGAAAAGTTTTATTATCACAAAAAACAGAAGTTTTAAGCACTTATATGTGACGTAGAGTCTTTGTGATCGTGACGATAATGTCAATGTTAAATTAATTAAATTGTTTTTAGTCGAAAAATAATTAAGAAAGTAGGCGTGACAAAGTGTCATAGTGATTTTAAATGAAAAAAATATGTTTTGTTTCTAATGGTGATATCTGAATATAAGCTTTCACTTTTTTGATTCAAAAATTAAAAAAAATCTAAATTGAATTTATTATACAATGATCAACCCAAAAAGCTAATCAATATTTTTTTAAGCCGTTTAAGTTCAAATATTAAATTCAAACTTCGTAATGTTGTTTTTTGATTCGTTCTCAGCTTTTATATATATATCTCTTCAATTTCCCCCACAAAGACTTTATCTATTGTATATGAATAATAAGTTTATTTGATCGATATTGTGTTACTGATATTTTATTTTTAAATGGCCAGAAAAAAACTTTGACAAGCTCGGAATAAATTTTTCACTCGCCAGTTATTATTACTGACCTCGTTTTGACGTGCTTTTTAAAATATCGGGCAGAATACTGCCACTTTTTTTTATTTACGAGTTTATAAAAATTTTTTTATAAACCCTACAAATTCACCAAACACACCGATTTGTTTCCGGGACTTTATCAGCGTTTATTTTCCTTTTAGTATGCTTCGTTTCATTCACCTCAATAATATAACCAAAGTCATTAATTTTTAGTTTTTTCTTATGTTTTAGTTTCAACCGAATTATATCCAGAAGTGATTTAACACCATCAAAACTTACTTCTAAAGCATGAAAAATTTTTTATTAGAGTATCCGTTGACAATAAATACAGAAACATGACTTTGGGTTTTAACGAGAGACGTAAACAAAGAAAAACAGAATTTTTTTAATACTAACTTCTGTTTTTAACCTTTCTTCGCCAAACAACGCCATGTCAGACTATCTTCAGCTTTTTTTCTTCTTAAAAACAATTATTTTCTTGACACTCTTTATAAAAACTGTTTTTTTTTCAAAAGACACATTTTTAGACACAACTTAAAACAATGCCAACAGAAACGCATTCAATTTTTACCCTTTTTCTCATCCACAAGAGCGGGGGGGGGGGGGGGGGGGGGGAGAAAAAAAAAAAGGGGGGGTTTAACAAAAAGATACCCAAAATCTTTTTTTTCACCTTTTTGTGGCGTGTTTTTTTG
>SBJP01000517.1:0-13981 GCA_014805705.1 Cucumispora dikerogammari
ATTTAAAAAAAGTTATACGCAAATTAAAATACGAGGCTACTTAAATAAAAAATGAACAAAAATTATTTTCTATTTAAAAGTTATACGCAAATTAAAATACGGTGCATTTAAAAATACTACAATTATTTACTGACTGTTTGGTTTTGATTTTTTTCTCCTTTGTGTTTTGTTTAAATATATGTGTGTTTTTTTTGAAATTTTGTTTTTTTTTATTGGAATATTTTTGTTTTCTTACTCTTATATTATTGTTTAATTAAAGAGCATGTTTCTAAAGTATTTTTATTTATACTTTAGTTTTTTTGTTGTAGTAAGAGTAAGCTGAACTTCATTGTTTTATTTTTTTTTTGACTCTAGTGGCAGAGTATTTTCGTTTATGTTTCAAAGTTTTTTAGTTTGCTTTTTAAACGAAATAATATAAAACATACTACTAAACAATTTTTTAAAAACAAACTAGACAACTTTTGTCAAAAGTATTCTCTTTTTGTTTCATTTTTTTCGTTTCTTCATGCATATTAACTGTTTGATAAAGCAGCTAATTGGCACGCATCTAGCGTAAAAATAAAGTTTTTGTAAAAATCAAGAATAAACTTTTATATAACAAAGCTGTTTTTTGTTTATTTTTTATAATAAGTAGGGCAACCAAAATGCCTCTAAATGCCATAAATGCCTTTTTTTCTAATTTAAGTGCCATAAATGCCTTTTTTCAGTTTAAATGCCATAAATGTCTTTTTTTTCAATAAAATATCATAAAACCAATCCTCTCTTCCCCAATAAAATAAAAAACCTTTTGATTAAAATAGTACGTTTTCGAACTTTTAATTATAGTAGCATAAAAACATACAGGTGGTTTTGTTTTCAAAGTGGGTTTTGTGTATGTATCCATAAATAAATAAAAATTGTTATAAAAACTGTGTTTTTCTAATGTTTTTTTACGAACGAAGTTTCAAACCAATAACTGATCCTTTATATATAAGTGTGTAGAAACGAATTTGGTTGTTTTTCAGTTTAAAAAATGCGAGTTATTATTGCTCTTTAAATTTTGATAATACTGAGTTGTGTAAAAAAAAACAATAAAAACGGATTCTTCTGTCAATGAACAAAAAAAAAATTATAATAAAGGGCATATTGTTCTATAAATTAGTTTATTTAACGTTTTCGAACAATATAAATAATATCGTTACTATATTAAACTATCGTTAAAATAACAAAGTCATATTATTTAATAATATGAAACGGCCGTTTTAGAAACTTTTAAATGCCTTTGAGAAATTTTTAAATGCTATAAAAATAAAAAATAATTGCCTTTTTTTGGTTGCCCTAGACATAACATTTTTAACTGTGATTAAATTTCTTTATAAAAAGTTTTATTTGTTGTCTGAAAATAAATAAAAAATAACAATACTATAACGCTATGTAACAACATGAGTTTTATTCGAATCTAGAATCGTAATAAAACCAAAAAACGAGTATTTAAAATTTTGTTTTTTTTCTGATTCATTAGCACTCTAAAACAATAGTGGTTATTATTACATAAACGTAGCAATCTTTCCGGGACTGAGAGTATTAAAATTATTCAACTTGAAAGATTTGTTCGTCTTCGAACGAAATGTGTATTAATTATTTAAGCTTTTTGTGCTAAAGAAATCCGCTATTTTTCAGCATTCCTGCATTAACTGAATATAAATAAAAAAACACGGTGTATTAGTAATGTTATCTCTTGTATAAAAATCCTTCTTTTCTCTTTAACTGCGTAAGAATAAATCTATTTTTTTTCAGCTTATGGCTTCAAGTCGTCTTAAAAAAAAACAAATTTTGTTCGCGCGTTATTCTTATAATTAAAAAAACCATACGTTTTCTTAGATGAACAGGTATAATAAAAAAAAGCTGTTTCTTACTGTTTAAATGTTTATATGGTAGACGTCTATTAAACTCTAAACATCGTTAAAAAAACACTTATGCGTGTCTTTTTCAATATATCGACTTCAAATAACACTAATATTTAAATAACGAGCTAAAGATCTTTACGTTTATTTAAAAATAACAAGTTTTTATAAGCCACTAGAATGCGCTATGATGATTTAGATTTCATTGTAAAAACTACCCTAAAAAATCAATATCCGAATTAACCTTGATTCAAACAAATAAACAAAGCAATAGGATTCATAATATAAAAACCTCAAGAACTCTTAAAATGTTTCGTTTTAGAAAAAAAAACTATCGTTTCTGTTAAATATATTTTTTTATTAATTTTTACTTACGCCTTTAAAAAAAACTTCACAAAAGTCTTGCCATAAATACCATAATGTTAGATATAAGAAATCCAGTTCTCATATGTGATGTTAAATAACCTCTTTTCAGCCTCTCATTTTAAAACTTTTATTTAAGATCCAAAGATTCTCATATGCAGAAAAGTTTTCTGCTATATTAACTCTTAGTATACGCGACACTCTCTGAATTAGAATTATGTTTACCATATAGTTCAGCTCTTTGATCGAAAATTATATATTGAACAGTGTTTTCACAATACCCTTCAATAATAGCCTCTACAATTTTCGTATGTTTAACGCAAAATGTATACAGTAAATTTTTGATTCTTTATAACAACACCTCTTAAACACCTGCATATGTTCTATATATTGTTTAAACCGAAAATCTTCTGAAGTATTTGTATATGTTCTGGCCTCTTCTTCATCGTCTACTATATCTATTTCGAGATATATTTTAAAGTATTTGTTTATTATACCAAGATTGCTATTTTCCAATATAAAAGGCGGTACATATCTCTCTATAATAGCATAATTTAAAGATTTTGCTTTGTTCAGAATATATGTTTGATGATTATAATGTTTCAAAAAACAGTTGATGTTATAATAAAATTCACGTATATAACGATCACTCGTTACATCGAGCGAAGTTTTTGCATCCGCAAATGAATATAATAACTTGCGTAACTTTTCCTTTGGAACTTTCGCCCAGAAACAAACGAATTCCTCTAGTCGATTAAGAAAGAAAAAAAAACTGAAATCTTCATTTTTCATTGGTATCAGAGATGAGATATCTATATTATTATCTCTCAAGAATTCAGGCAAGGCCTGCATTTCGTGCGAAAATTTATCAAAATCTTTTTCGTTTAAGTAATTTCCTTTTTCAATTTCTATTTGTTTTATTCTTTCCACTCTATAGAAAAATTTTCGATAGAAAGATATCAGACACGTAAAAAAAATTTTTCTTAGTTTGTCTGCTACAATGTCAAGATGTTTAGAAGATTGATTGGCTGCGTTTTCGTCTTTACTGTCTTTAAGAGAAACGTCTTCAATTTTCGGGTGTGGCTCTTGATATGGTATCTTGTTTACATCTAATATAATTCGAAAAAGATAGTCAAAAGAATCAATCGTTTTTTGTCTCTCCACTTTCGTTTTAAGAAAACTAACTTTTAATTTCTCAAACGTTTCTAGTAGTTTATTTTGTTTCGATTGTGTCTCGTTGGATGTGTCGGTGGTAGATGCGAGGGGAAGCTGAATTAAATGAATAATGTATACTAGCATAAGAAACAATTTGTTTTTTTTGCTTTTAAAGAAACATGTGAAAATATTACGTAAGATTGAAGATAAAGGAGAAAACTTATCTAATGAAAGTATTGTTTCTGTAAACCAAAACATCAAGCCCACATATTATATACTTGAAGTTATTAAGTGCTTTTTCTTTCTATGCTTGTTCTTGAGTATTATGAAATCGAAAATAATACGAAAATACAGCTCTTCTTGAAAACATATTTATATTTGAAATATATAAGAATCTTAGATTTTATTGAATACTTCATATACCAAATTTCTTTTTGTTTAATGAGTTGTTTGATGACTATTACGAAAGCAGCATTAATAAAGGAAATCTGTTTTTTTATCAAAAGTGAGACATGAAATTACTTAAGAAACCAGCGCTACTAATAAAAAAGATAGAAATATTTTTATGTGTGAGTTGGGGGGAGGTTAACTATATCCAAAAAGTGGCGGGCAAGATTAATGGCACTGTAAAACTATTTCTTACGATATTTTAATATGTTCTTCTTTCTTTTTAACGCTTAATTACGAACTAAAGAAAAAATACTTTTACCGTCGAGTTTTTTCACAGAAAATTTGTATTCTCTTTGAAAACACAACGAAAATCGCAATTTTATAGCTATATAAAACTTTCTTAATATTATTTGTTCTCATCTTGTATTATAATGTACATTTGTGTTAAAAAACAACTGGGAATCTAAAAAGATATGTCTGTTCTGTCTTGAAATAATAAAATAGCTTATTCGAAATATTGAGTGTATCTTTATTGATATTTTTTATTATGTAAGTTTTCTAGTTGAAGCAAATATTTGTTGAGTTGCTATCTTGTTTCAAAAACTTTTCATTTTATTTCAAAATAAGAAAAAAAACAGCTTCGATTTAATAATGTTATATACACTCTTAGAATATAAACACTTCTCAAGGCGGTCTGAAACACAAAGCCCGGTTTTTGTATTATTATCGTTTAATTAACGACACCCCGCTGTGAGACAAGTAAATAAAATACAAAGTCAATAATATTTGAATGACAAATAAAAATCGACAAAACGAGTTCAGAAGATCGAGAAATAGTAAATAACGAGAATCAGATAGAATAATGTAAACCTCTATTTGAAAATTAGACAGAAAAAATAAAACCGAAGATACGTCTTAAAAAACGTTTCGTGCAAAAATGTTTGTAAAAACCAGGGGTTCCGAAAAACTATTTTTCCTTTTCCATTATGGCCATAAATATATGGCCATAAGTATTTTTAAGTTTTTTACCGACTAAAATATATGGCAATTATTTTCCCGTATTTCCTATATTTCCCATATTTTCCCATATTTTCCCATATTTCCCATATTTCTCATATTTCTCATATTTTTCATACTTCTCTAATTACCAAACTTCCCGCGTTTTAATCAACGCCTAAATCTACTTGTTTTTTTTTAATCATCTTATTTCATATATTTTCCAGCATCTAATTTTTTTTCTTTCTTTTTCTTTTTATCGTTTCTTTCGATTTTATGTTGTTCGGTTCACGTACACACTTTTGTTTATTCGGCTTTTGCGCCATGCCTTGTGTTTTAATGACAGGTGAAACATACGAAAATTATATTATTTTTAGCTTAAATGAATTGTTTGGTTTAATTTTGAAGTTATATTCTCTGTGTTATAAAAATCAAGTATTTTTTGAAAAGCAAAACAGCTGTCCAAGAGTTTCAGACGTTTTAAAAGCTACAACGATACACCCAACAAATTAAATTCCCTGGCCGTTTTTCTTAAAAAACGCTCTATCATCAACTATTATTTACAGATCTATCGGGTATACTTTTTATCAAAAACATATGACAATATATGGCATCGGTGACAAATATTAAAATAATAACATAAACACTCGAATTTATTTACAGTGTTATTCACTAATATAAATTTATTGATTCACTAATATAAATTTATTGATTCATTAATATAAATTTATTGATTCATTAATATAAATTTTTTAATTCATTAATATAAATTTTTTGATTCACTAATATAAATTTATTGATTCACTAATATAAATTTATTGATTCACTAATATAAATTTATTGATTCATTAATATAAATTTTTTGATTCATTAATATAAATTTTTGAACAACAAATAAAAATAGTCTAAATGAATTTAAAATAATTAAAATATTTAAAAGAAATGTATAGATTTTAAAAATATATCTCACTAAAAATAAAGTTTAATGAATAAACGATCGCTTCGCGCTTCCAAGAAGACAAAAACCTTTCATCCTTGCAAAATATACTACCAATGGGTAATCACAATTCTTTTCCATGAGCTCATGGACCAAATTTTTTATATCAGATATTGATTTTGGCCTTGGCCTGAGTGATTTATAACCTGATTTTAAATAGCTAAAAAACTCTTTTATCGGAATAGGCTGAGACGAATAATGTATTAAAAATTCATTTAGACTATTTTTGTTTGTTGTTCAAAAACTTACATATAGTGAATTAAAAAATTTATATTAATGAATCAAAAAATTTATATTAATGAATCAAAAAATTTATATTAATGAATCAAAAAATTTATATTAATGAATCAAAAAATTTATATTAGTGAATCAATAAATTTATATTAGTGAATCAATAAATTTATATTAGTGAATCAATAAATTTATATTAGTGAATAACACTGTAATTAAAATAACAGCACACAAAAATATGTTTTTTTTTGAATTTAACTTGTAACTGACTGGAACCCAATTTACTTTCGCGCAACCATAATTAGACGAAGTATAGAGATTAAAGTCAAATTCGTCCAAAAACAAAATATTGCAGTTAGTAAACCCCATACAGCCGAACAAAATTTTTTTGTTGCTTTGAATTTGTTTTTGTTAATAATACCTGTGGTCTTTTTTTTCAATCCGGCGTTTTTAGAAGCCTGGAAATCTGTGGCTGTGATACGGTATTGGTTAATTTCTTTTGAATTCCGGGTTGTGTTAAAAAGTTATTATTACCAAAAATATTCCCAATACTCGTATGGACTTCTGTATAGTCATTTTTTTCCCGGCCTGCTTTCGAAAAAACTTGACTGAATGTTCCTTCATCGACCGCGTTAACTATCTTCTGTATAGTTTTGGTGACAGTGTTGTAACTCAAATTTGTTAATGCTGCCAACTGTCTTGGTGTTTTTTCTAAATGTAGTTGTTTAATTAGATTGAACTTCTTTCTGGTTCATACACTTTTGGTTTTCGTTCAGTCATGATTTACTTTTGTATTTTTAAATAAAAATTTTATTAAATTACGATAATAATTATAAGTTTCTTTTTAATCATTAATCTATATTAATTCTAATATTGATTATATAGTTGTCCAAAGTCTTGGTCAGTTAAAAGATAATATATAGTATTTAATATCTATTTTTTTTTCGAAACAATATTCATTTTTAAATATTTTATTAATTTTGATGTAAAATATTATTTTTAATTAACTTATCACTTTTACAAATTTTCTGGGCTTGGAAGAATAATATTTATTGGGTATAATAGTGTTTTAGCTTTTGTACTTTTTGTTTTCTATTCGTAATATTCAGGTTGGAGCCTATTGTTTGTTTTTGAAACATAATATTACTTAAAGTCAAATAATAGTGTTTTTGAATACATAATATTTATTTATGAATAACCCTGTAAACAGACTTAGTTATTTTTTAAATTAAAATAACACGAATTCGCATGGTTTTTATAAGAACATGAGACAATGGGCTGAAAGGAATTTGTCGATACAATTTTTTGAGTGAAGGTTTTCTATTTCATTTTCTCTACATAAGATTTGCAGATTTGCATTTGTCAACTTCCATGGTTTGCTTGCCGGGCTCTAACCGATTTTTTTATTTTACGTGCCAGTTAGGTCTTACGCAGTTTAAGATATTTTCGTTTATTTTAATCTTGTTATTATCGAATTTATTATAAATTAAGAATCAGCTATTTTATAACTACTAGACTATTATTTTATATCTATAAAGCATTATTATAAATAGGTGTGTATTCTTTTTATTTATGAAAGTATTATTTTATAGTTATATGGGTTTTTGTTTTCTATTTATAAGATATTATTTTATAGTTATGAGTGTATTATTTTATAGTTATATGTGTATTATTTTATAGTTATCAGGTTATTATCTTCTATTTATAAAGTATTATTTTATATTTACAAGTGTGTTGGCGCTGTCGGACGAAGTATATATATAAAATGAGACTTTTTTTGCTAAAAAGACACAAACTTTTTATATCTAGATTTTCCAAAAATCCGCTTTTCGCGTTTTAAATATAAGATATACTCGTTTGTTTTTGTTTAAAGTCAGTCACGTTTTCATTTCACCAAATACGATTTTATATATATTCTTTTTGTATATATATAAAAAATGTACAAAATCTTATCCGACGAAATATATAGAGTACAATTTCGATTATAACATAATCTTAAAACATTTTAAACAAATATATATTAGACTAACATCTTTTTCTCGATTTAAACATAAAATTTCGATTTTTGCATATTTTCGATTTTAACATACATTTTTTCAGATTATGTTATAATCGAAATTATTTTAAAATACTCATAATAAAAAATCGAGCAAAGCAACCAATTTAAGCATTAAGATAAAAATCATAATACCTGATGAACTCAAGATTCCTCTTAACACACATTCTTGTCTGTCAAAAAAAATAATGTAGACTAAAGTGTTATTTCAAGAATCAAAAAAGATGAGAACAAGATTGAACTGTCGTGTATGAAAAATAAAGATATTGAAAAGAAGAATAGAATTTCGAGATAATTTCATGATATAGAGAGTTTACTGTTGTCGTTTATTAGATCCTGCAATGAACATTTTCTGCCCTTAAATTCTTAGATAATTAGAGAAAAAGTCTTGGAAATCTCAAAGTGTATAGGTACAACAGGTTTCTTAACCAGTGAAGAGAGGTTCAACATGTTTAAGTCAAGAAACAAATTAAAATTTATGTCGACAAAGGGCTCTGAAGCCCTTGTAAATCAAAACACAGCGCCAGACTGGCGTCAAAAAGTACTCCCAGAAATTTTACGGAATTGCCGCCCTGAAAACGTATACAACGCTGATGAAACAGTTTTGTATTTTGAATTACAGTTAAACAAGTCTATTTGTTAAGAAGGTGCTTCTAAGAAGTCATAAAGATAGTAAACTTCGCGTTACGCCGCTTCTGTGTGTAAGCTACACTGGACAAACCAAACTTACACCCTCGTAGTCGGAAAACAAGAAATCCACGATGCTTCAAAGGTGTTAAGAGTTTACCAACTGTCTACCACTCGAATTTATCTTCTTGAATGATTTCCAAGATATTTAATAATTAGTTAAGTTCATTAAATACTGATCAATTAAATAAAAAACAAAAAACTGCTTTATTGGCTGACAACGCACTTTGTCATAATGTTTTTACTGAAACCAATTTGTCCCATATAGATATATTCTTTTTCCCTTCAAATACGACATCGGTTTTACAACCGCTCGACCAAGAAATAATTCATAGTTTTAAGAGTTTTTACAGAAAATTTCAATTAAATTGATAATCTCAAAATATGAAAGTGGAGAAAAGCTTAAAGTTAATATATTAAATGCGATTGAAATAATAGTTGAATGTTGGGACAAGGTTACAGAAAAAACTATAAACAACTGTTTCTCTCATGCATTTTTTGATAGAAAAGAGAACTCAATAAATGAAGTATGTAAAACGAGTTCTGAAATTAATACACTTAGCAATATAATACACTGTGTAGATAAAGATGAAATTTTATCCATGTTCCAGAGTTATTCCTATTCGAATATTTCAACATAGCCGCTATTGTAGATGAATTGATCGATACAGATACAGTTAAACAAGCTTCTGTCGAATATGAACCCGCTGTTATCGTAAAGCCTACACTTAGAGACGTTGAAGACACTGTAGAAACACTATGCTTATTTTTGCTTACAACAGGAGAATTAAAACCAGAGGAATTTATGCTTTTAAGATCAATAGCATTAAAGAATAAAAACAATCTCGAAACTCGAAGAGTACAAAGAAGATTGTTGAATTTTAATTTTACAAAAAAGAAATGAACGTTTTTTAAAAACAAGATTTTTTATTTAACATTTCGATTTTAACATACATTTTTTTTAAAAACATCAATATGTTATAATCGAGATTACACCGTATATACTTATTTTATATATATACAAAAAGTATTATAAACAAATCACCATCTATAAAAAGTATAAAAAATAAAATTATATTTAAAAAACATATTTGACAAAATTCTTCTTACATAATACTCTATTAAATAAACCAAGGCATGAATAAGCAGAAATTCTAGGACAAAGATAAAACAAGAAAGCTAATTTGTCTGAGACACAACGCGCTTCAGACTCAGAAATATTTGAAGGCTAAAGAAAACCCGAAAATTATAAAAGCTTTTTGGGAAGAGATCTCAAGAGATATGAAATCTTAATTTTTTTGTAGTTAAGTGTAAAACCAAACACAACACAGTCCTTGCCAAATATCGACTAGAATCTGATTTAATCAGACGATCGGTTGCCGAAAACTAGAGTAGTTCTATTGAAGCTTATTTTATTTTACAGTTTCAAAACCGACGAAAGCTTTTTAAAAAATGTAGTAGAACTGGAACACGTTAGGAATCTCGAGAAGTAATAGAAGAAACTGCGAACAAAAAATTTTAATGAACAAATGGGCAGTAGTGCGACTTTGGTACCCAACTTAAATACACAAAACAGAAAAAAACGAAAAAGTGGTTTTGTGAAAATCAAAATTGAAGTATTAAAGCTCTGGAAGAAAAACTTCTTCGAGAAAAGAAAACAGTTTTGTCAGATGACAAATACTTAAACTTAAAAATCGAAGACTTAAGGGTTAAATATAAATGTTTGACTACTGATGTAAAAACAATTCTCAATATACTTAAGAACAAAAAAATTAATATAAGATTGGTTTTATTTATTTTCATTATTAATTGGAAAATTATGCAACCACAGCGCAGAATAAAATATTTTTACAGCTGTTTCTCGTTTTTTGCTTTTTAAAGAAATTTTTAATCTTTTGAATTTATTCTTCAATAGTTTAAAAGCGTTCTCAACCACAACCCCTTGTTTTCTTAACTTGTACAGCTGAGTACTATTCATTTGATTGTTTGTTGTCGAAATGGTCGCTTTAACGTTTATAAATCCACTAAAAGCACTGTCGGCTACACAGAAGTATTCAGAGGAATATCCTTTAATTTTGTTTTTTATAGCTTAAATTCTTCTGTAAATCCTTGCGTCATGAGACGAGCCGAAAGAATAAGAATCTCTTCTAAATTTCTTGTCGAAATCGACAACACACAAAAAATTTGGCAAAAAGTATTTTTTCCTATTATAAAAATCAAAATTCGAAGAGGGGAAATCTATCTCTACACGTGTGCCGTCTATTGCGAGCACACACCCTAGAAAATCCCCCTTTTCAAGAAATTTGCTCCTTAATGTAAAGAGTTTTTCGTTCTCTGACATTTTAATTTTCTTTTTTGCTATTTTAGCCACAATATCTAACATATGTGTGATCCTGTCGTGCGCAGTAGACTTCGCCATCCAAAAAATCTCCCCTATATTTCGATAAGTGCTAACGTGACTAATATAAAACATAAATAACAAAAAATTTTTAAAGCTTTGTCCTCGCCTAGCCCGCTTTGTCGATTATTCTAAATATTTTTTGTGCGCATTGGTAAGACATTCTGAATGTTTCGTAAAAATGTTGGCGTCATGTCTCCGATTATGCATTCCCATGCGTTTGAATAAATAAATGAGTTGAATATTTGTTCTTCGTCCGCTATGAGGAATAGCATTAGAAATATTTTGTCATCAAAATTTTCATCCATGGTTTTTATTTATAAAGTTCTTGTCAGACGAAATAAATATATATAAAATCTTTTGTATATATATAGTTTTTGTATATATATAATCGAGTTTTATATATATATACTTCGTCGGACAGCTCTATTATTTAAATTTTATGAGTAAACTATTTTATCTTTATGAGTAAATTATTTTATATTAATGAGAAGATTATTTTATATCATTGGTAAATTTATTTTATATTACAGTGTTATGCATTAATATATACAAATTTATGCATTAATGTATACAAAATTATTCATTAATATATACGAAAATATACACGAATTTATAAACTAATATATATTAATATATACACAAAATTATGCACAAAAATCTAAGAACTTTTACACACATTTATACGCAAATATATTGGTTTTTATTCACAAATTTATACTTAACCGTAACAAATATAACCGAAATTATCGATTGAATGAGACCGTTTAAATAAATCTTTACACTTCATTAAAACTGAAACTGAAAACTTTAATAAAAAGTAAATCAATACTATAAATTAATCTCGTTGTTTGTAAGTAGAGGTATTAAAACAAAAAAACCTGTTGAAGTCTAAAATAAAAAAAAACAAAAAATATAAAAACAACTTGGAACAGTGTTGTTTAAAAATTTCTAGTTTATGTTTTTTATATAAACAAGGTTACTTATAATTAATGAGAAAATATTAAAAAAACAACTAATAAAATCAATTTAATTAAATAAAAAATTGCTTGTAGAGAGCAATACTTTCAAAACTTTTTGAATGTTGAAACATCGGGTTTAAATCAAGTGAAAACTCACCCAGAATAGTCGGTTTTTTGTTTTAACTTCTTTCCGTGTCTTCGATATGAGTCATAAATTTTTGTATCGTGCCTTAATTACGCCGTAACACTCTTTAATCGGGTTTAGTTGTAGAGAATAGGCAGGTAAAAACCTGAAGTTAACGTTTTTTTTTCAATTAGAAATTGTTAAACATCTAGTCGATGATAAAATCGACAGTTGTCCATTACTAAAACACCATCGGGGTGATTTATAAAATAAGGAACTATAGTTTCATTTAGATATAAAATAAATAGATCACTATTGTAGGCCCCTTCCTCAATTTTATATCCTACTACTCCATTTGTCGAGATAGCGCACATTAAACTTATATTTATTTCTTTATTCGCTAGAACTGTCCGAAAAGCTTTTGTATTAACAAAAGAATAACCATAATTTGGAGAAGTGTATAAATTGAAACCAGTTTTATCGAGAAAAACCAATTGACTGATTTGATACAAACCTATCTATCTTGCATAATTAAACCGTAGTTTGATAATTCTGGAAGAGTTTCGTTTCGCGGGCACTAGAGTCAACATATTTCTTGTAAGCTGATAAGCTCTTGGTTTTCTACTCACTGCTGATTGTGATAGAGTAGTGCCTATTAAACTCAATGGCTCAGATGTTTCTTGTTAATTAAGAGCGTTATCTTGTGAGACTAAAGTGATGATTGTGTTCTGCAGTATGTTGTTGATTGTCTTTTATCAGCCTTTTTTATTGATAATTTGGTTGTTTGATAAACCGTTTGCTATTTATTTTGTATTTTTTACACGCAAAAAACAGACAGGTTGTTGTTTTCAGCGATAATAAAAGTTTTTATTTCGCAGTTGATCTGGTTTCATATAATGTTAAGAAGACCCTCTGTTATTATAGTTTTCGGTTTTCGATTGTTTGTCATAATGCTTTTTTTTTGCTTTTTAAATTTAATGATGTATGTTAATGTTATTTTTGAAATACTCTTTTTTTTTTTACATATTTAGTGTTATTTTGTGTTCTTTTTTTTTTGTTATTTAATCTATTATATTTGATGTACCTTTTGACAAAACATCATACCAAAATAAACTTAATCTTGATGTAAGAATTTTTTTTCTTTAGTTATCTCCCTTTTTTTCTGGTTTGATATTTTATTAATCACAACTTAAAAATATTGCTATTGATTTGCAATTTTGTTTAATATATTTGTGTATAGCTTTGTATATATTAGTTTATAAATTTGTGTATAATTTCGTATATATTAATGCATAAATTCGTATATATTAATGCATAACACTCTAAACTAAAAATTTTTTTATATTAACCCTTAAAGAGTTTTGAGTAAAATTTCTGTTTTTTTTTAAAAGCTATTGGTTTTTTTTGAAATTTTTGATTCACTTTTAAAAAATATAGAAATGTTTTAATAAAAAATTGCTTAAGTTTTTTTATAATATAACTGAATTCACATTTAAAAATTCTCATATTTATATCAGAAAGATATATATATAAAACACACTAATCGCATTTTAATATAATTTAATTGATTAGAAAACTAAAATAATAATAAAATAAAAAAATTAACAAGATATACAGTTATAAAACAAACATATACGAACTAAAAACGTTAGAATATTTAATTAGCTGGATCGTAACTATCTGTTGATGTAAAATCTACTTCCTCCACATATATACTGTCATTATTAGAATGAAAGCAA
>SBJP01000518.1:0-13956 GCA_014805705.1 Cucumispora dikerogammari
TAGTTAAAACACAATATTTATGTTTAATCTGTAAATAGAGAAAATATTTATTGCAACGAGAAAGAATTTGATTGTAATAAAAAAAAAGTTTTTATTTAATTTAGATACAAAAAAGCTTGTTTAGATAAAAATGTTATATACTAAAACAATAATCAATTCTTTGATTAAGTTATAATACACTAGTTTACAAAAAAAATGTTCTCTAACAAAAAAAAAGTTTTCGAGTTAACATAGCAAATCAAAATTTGTTTTATATAAAAAAAGACATACTTTTCTTTAATGTATATTAGGGCCAAGAGACTCTTTGTTTTTAATAAAATATATGAAGGTTTTCTATGTTTTAGTTTAAAATATGATATTGCTACACAAAAAAAAATGAGCGAAAAAAAAAGTAAAAGTACACATTTATTGCAAACTATCATTTTGAGCCTTTTTTGCATGCTGTTAAAACTTTTTGGATATAGTTTACTTCAGTTTCACTTTAAAAATACGAAATTCTGCTATCAAAATAGCTTTCTTTAATATCGCGATTTTTTACTTTTCGTCTCTTGTTATCACAAAGATATTCAATTGGGTTATTGTTTGCTAATTTCGATGTCCAGTATATAGCATTAATACTGTCTATTTTATAAAGCCTGAAAGCAAACTTAAACGTAAGACAGGGTGTAGCACAATCTTGTTAAAAAAACAAATATTTTACATACTCTAAATCGTACGAGATTTCGTAAAGATTATCTCATAAAAAACAAACATAGCCTATTTAGTTAAGATTTCTGTCTATCAAACACAGTCTTTTTAGACTGTTATATTATATACAACCTAAAACCATTATTGGCTTTTAGTTGAATTTAACTCTCTGCGAACAGTTTTCTATTTTATAATTCTTGACTTTAGTATACTATATTTCAAGCTTTACAACAGCTCAAAATAACTAAATATACTTTTATCAGAAAACAATATCGACATATTATAGATGGCGGGTTCAATAACTAAATTTCGACAATATCTAACGTTTTAGCAATACTGACAGAACTTAGCGGAAGTTTGTTTCCAGCGAACGTGCCTATAAGATTAAGAGAATGAAGTTTCGTACAAACAGCCTAAAAGAACACTTAAATATTTTTCTTACTCACAATCTATTGAGAAGATTTCTACAATATTTTTAAATTTCGATAAATTATACTCTCCACAAACATCAAGAATTTTAAATCTAAAAGTTTAGACTGCTAAAGTTTTTTAGGCTATGTGCTTGTTTTTTTACATCTGGCAAAAAAACCTTTAACTGTTGAGTATGGTAAAGAGTGGTTTGTTCGATATAACTTTAAGCGTATGTTTTGCATTAAACAGTGAGCTAATTTGCACAGCTTTTGTTAATTTTTATCTATTTTACAATGAATTTGAAAATAGAAAAAAGCTCGTTTTAATTTTGATTTAAGACACAATAATTAATTTCATAATATTAAAAAAAACATTTTTCTGTTGAGCACATTCCTCTTTAACAAAAAACTTAAAAAGACTCCGATATATTCTATAGAAAACAAAATAGTTTTGTGTTTTAAATATACAATAAAAAAAATATTTTTTTTAAAGATGTTTTAGTTGGATATCTTAACTGAAAATCTTTTTTTGAGGCTTATTCTCTTCGAGCACTAGTGTTTATACATCTTCTCACATTGATAAAAAACAAGAAATTAAAATATGCTTTTTTTTTAATACAAGTTTAATAAGCTAATTAAAAAAAAAATTGATCTTTTTTTTCAAACCATATCTTTATCTTTTCCATATCATTTATTTTTTTCTTACGTTACATTTTCTTGGAATAAATATATAACAAGAACTAAAACAACTCTACAAATAAAGCACTGAACACACATAGTTTTTTTAGAATTTCTGGGAATATTTAAATCTCTAGACAAAATATTTATTCTTTTTCTAAAACTTTTTTTCTCTTTCAACATATTTAATTCATAAAATAAAATATATTTTTTTTTTTAAAATTTAATATTATCTTGCCGTAAGCTTTTTTATCTATATTTTTTATAAATTTTATTCAAGTAGGAATAATTCAAGTGTTAAAATATAAATTAATAAATATATATAGAGAAAGAGTATGTTGTTCAAAGTTAATTAGTTAATTTTTTTTCTCTTTGAAGCTTTGCAATAAAAACTTACATATGATTCTATAATAAAGCCCAAAACAAGCGAAAACGATTTGTAATATTTTAAATCACTGCCATAAGATTCTCGATATTTGTTCAAAATTGTGTTTTAATTAATATTGTTTCATATTGAAAACACCTCCTTTAACCAAGTTTAACTGCGAGAAGAATCGTAACAGAAAAAACAATTGATGGTTAGATTCTTCTAGTTAGTTCGTATCAGAGACACTATGTGCATAAAACAGTTGTCATAATAAAAATTATATTTTAGAGATTTTTATATGAAAAATTTTCTAAAATTTGATAAATAAATCTTACATACTAAGCACCGTTATATGCCGTTATAATATTTTTAAAAAGCGAAAGATCGTTTCAGAAATTAGTGAATAAGCGAATAGTTTTAAGATCGAATGTTTCAACTATTTTTCTTAATTTGTCATATAAAGCTTTAGTTATATATATATTCGTCCAATACCTAAGTTAACTTTAATCTCATCTAAAAACACGGTTTTATATATACTCGTGACATTAAACTCAAGGGTTGTGCATTTCTTTTACTAAGATTTAGCTCATTGTTTCTAGTTGTTTTTTTAAACAAATTCTATTAAACGTATAGAAAAAGCTATTAAAGACACTTTGTATAGAAGTTAAATCAGCAGAATCGTTAAATCTATTATTATATCAGCTTGTAACTCCGAGATAGCTACGGAAACATATCTTTTATTTTATCGTTGATTAAGATGTGCGCTTTTAGCGCTAGTAACTTTTTCCGGCTACATTGTTTTCTTTCTATATTGTTATATTTGTTAAACGATCTATTCGCAAGATATAAATCACTGTTTTATAGTTTACACTTATTTCAATATATATCTAGTTATTCGTTTTTTCTCTGATTTGTATTTTGACAAACCTAGCTTTTTATTAAATAGAATATAAATTTTTTGAAACCATGGTGATAATTGAATTAAAGTTTTATGCTGTTTGTGTTTAAAATAATATTTATAAAAAAATAGTACGAAGATTGCAATGAAAATAGCATTTTTCATTTTGACAAAACAATTAAATATTTTGCAAAAGAAATTTATTATATATTTTGAGAAGTGTTTGATTAAATATTTTGAGAAGTGTTTGATTAAATATTTTAAGTGTCAATTAATTAAATGTTTTGAAAAGTGATTTATTATATATTTTGAGAATTGTTTGATTAAATATTTTGAGAAGTGTTTGATTAAATATTTTAAGTGTGAATTAAATATTTTGATAAGAATGATAAAAGAATTTTAACAAGAAAATTAAATATTTAATGAAACCTGATACAAAATGATTTATAAATTTTAAAAAACATAGCATGACAATAAAAAATAAAACACTATAGCTACTGAATTGATTATAATTACGAGAAACTCGCTGAACAAAGACTACTGACACTCTAAAAATATGCGATTCTTTAAATATCTTTTTTCTCTACACTCAATCTCAATACTAAAATACTGCGTGCTTTATCTGATGCAGAGATTATTATTAATAAGAAAAGAGTAACTAAAAAAGATTCGCATGCAAGTGAATTGATTATGACTACACTTATATCAGATAATTTGTTGATATAGGATGAGAAAACCAAATGTTTGTTTCTTCTCGATTAATATACATCAAAGTGGCATTGCTAAAACTCAGAAAAAGATGGTTTATTTAAAAAATAGACTGTAGGAGAGTTTCATAAATAAATACACTTCGTACACCCGATCTGATTGATAGGAAGTTGCTCAAGAGAATTACACAATGTGTATATGAAAAAGCAATTGTATTTTTACTAAACTGATTTCAACTTACATACAACGTAAAACTATGAATATTCTCTTTATAATACAGAATCCTATGCAAATTTTGCTTTAAAAAGACGAATGACAGCTTAATAGTCACTATAAAAATTCACAGTTAGTCGGTTATTAAGTTAAATACGAACAAATAAAAGATATTTGTTCGTGGGTTTTATTAAAGTATATTGGAACCATTTTTAATTTAAACTAGGGCAGTTTTTATAATGAATATTTTTCGATCACCAAAAAGAAAGCTGTACTAAAAACCTTAATGAAAACAATATTCTTTTAAAATTTAAAACACTATATTTTGTCAACTAAATACAAGAAAGATTTTTTTAGACATTGAGCATTAAAGTCTTTTTGAACTTTCAAGAAAGAGATCAAACAAGAAGTATTCCAATTTTGACACCGTAAAAATATATAAAACAGTATGATGGAGTATCTAGACTGTTGCTAATGACAAAAACGTCAAAAAGTTTTTATGTTAGAAGATATTTAAAACATAAACCAAAGACGCTTTTTCTATCTACAACTTGCATTTTTTGTAACAGTAAACATTTGAAAAAAAAGCGTTATATAATAATAAGAATATAAAAGTATTCAATAAATAATGTGTTGAGTATAATAGAGCTGTACTCGAAAAAAAATTTATTGTTTAATCCTTTTATATATATACTGTTTTAAATTTATTTTAAACAGTGGAACACATATAAATTGTGTTTAGTTATAGATATTTCTATTTTTCGAAAGATTAATTTATATTTCTTTATAAAACGATTTATATTCTTGTATAGCTCAAAAATATGTTTTAATCTAATACGTTCTCATGGTATTTCTCAAAGTAGAGCGATGTGAATATTGCTGTCTGTTTATTTATGTTTAACTTTTAAATGTTTTATATTTGAAAATAAAAAAAAATAGCACTTTTTTGTAATTTAATTCAAAAAATAGCACTTTTATGTACTATACACTATATTGTAAAAACAACAAGTTAAAAATACAGAAAATATTTATATAGTTTATAAAAGAAAAAAGGTTTAATTTTGTTTATAAATATTTTTATGTATTTTCAATTATATTAACATTTTTATGGATTTTTAATTATATTATTTTTACAATATAGAGGATAATACATAAAGTGCAGTTTTGTAAATAAAATTAAAAAAAGTGCTATTTTTTGAATATTTTCTTTTATTTATTTATAATATATATATAATTAACATTGTAGTCTCGGGTCGATCGTTTCTCCTTTATTTGTAATTTATAAAGAGAGTTCGGTTCTGAAGAAAACTTTTTTTTTTATTTATTTAATAAAGTATAATCTTTAATTAATAATGAAGTGGGAAAGATCGTTTTGATATTTTTTTTTATTTATAGTAAATATATAATTAACATGTGATCCCGGGGCCGATCATATCTTCTATATTTTTAATTTATAAAGACAGTTCGACACTGAAGAAAATCTTTTTTTTTCATTTAATATAGTTAAATTTTTAATTAAGAATGTGGAGGGGGGGTCGCTATGTTAAATTTTTATTTATTTATAATATATATAATCAACATTGTAGTATCGGAGCCGATCGTGTCTCTTATAGTTGTAATTTATGAGCAGTAGCCCAGCACTGAAGAGAACTTTTATTTTTTTTTATTTAGTATAGTCAAATATTTAACGAGAAGCGAGAGGGGAAAGAATGAGCGGAAGCAGAGGAGGAAAGCAAAAATGTTCGTTTCGTTCTTTCGTTTTTGTTCGTTTTTTTTTGTTGAATTTTTTTTTATTTATAGCAAATATATAATTAACGTATAGTCTCAAGTCCGATCGTATTGACTATATTGAAATGTATAACAATAAGTTCGAACTCGATGAAAAGCTTTTTTTTAATTTATTTAATATAGTTAAATCTTTAAGAAAAATGAAGTGTGTGTCTGTGGTGTGAAACAATTAGTAGATTATGTATGTTTATTAAATTTTTATTCATTATTTATAATATATATAATTTACACTGTAATCTCGGGTCCGATCGTTTATCATATAGTTGTAATTTATGATATGTGCTAGACTCGAAGATAGCTTTTTTTTATTTATTTAATATAGTTAAATTCTTAAAAAAAGGGAAAACTGTGGTGTGTAACAATTATTGGTTTTCGTAGCCGTTTTTTTTGTTTTATTAAATTTTTCGTTATTTATAATATATATAATTGACATTACAGTCTCAGGTCGATCGTATCATTCATATTGTAACGTATGAACAATAAGTTCGGCATTAAGAGAACTTTTTTTTTGTTTATTTATTTAATATAGTTAAATCTTTAAAATAAGAGAAAGGAGAGTGTGTTATTTTGTTAAGTTCTTCTTTATTTATAATATATATATAATTAACACTGTAGTCTCAAGGTCGATTATATCTTCTATATTGTAATGTAAGAAAAAAAATTCCGCTCCGAAGAAAACTTTTTTTTTATATACTTAATATGGTTAAATATTTAAGCTAAATAGTGAAATATGTGAAAGATATACAAGAAAAAGAATCTATATTTTATCGTTTCGTTAAATTTTTCTTTATTTATATCAAATATATAATTTAATTGTGCTTTGAAGCCGGTCGTTTCACATATAGTTGTAATTTATGATAAACGAGTTCGGTTTCGAAGAGTTACTTTTTTTCTGTTTATTTATTTAATATAGTTAATTCTTTAAGCAAAATATGAAAATATGTAGAAAATAAGAAAAAAAAAGTATATTTTATCGTTTCGTTTATTTCGTTATGTTGATTTTTGCTTTATTTATAATATATATTATTCACAATACATTCTCGTGGGCCAATCGTTTCTTATATAGTTGTAATTTATTATAAACGTTCGCCCACGAAGAAAAGCTTTTTTTAATTTATTTAATATAGTTAAATTTTTAAAAGGGATAAGTGTCTTTGGAAGGCGGGGAGCGACAAAGTTATATTGAAAATAAAATAATTTTAGTTAAAAAATGTTTTTAATTAGTTATAAACGTGAACTTCAGAACAATAAATCTTTAAAAGCGTTTTTTGAATATTTAAAAAATTTATACTCTTCGATGTGAAATTTCAGGTTTTTTTTGATATCTATGCTCTAGATTTAACACATTTTTGAGCCGGAGCTACTGGTTCCCAACCGATCGTGTGTGTATCGAGCTGTAATTTGGGTTTACGAAATTCTTTGAATGTTTTATCCTTTCATGAAAATAATCAAATTCGAAAGGTTTAAACAGTCTTTTTAATAAAATGTAAATATTAGGGTGTCTAATTCGACGTTCTTGACACGTATGTTGCCAAGATTTATCATATTTCTCTGTATACTGAGATCAACATATGTTTTTTTCATTTTTTAGAAATACCATCCACACATTATAGAGTCTTAACAACAGGCTTATTTATCCCCCTAAAGCTATCTTGTCCACTTCAACAGTCTCTTCTATTACCTCGATTTTTTCAATTTTTCTAAGCATTATAACTCTCTTAATAACTAAAATAACTGGATTTATAGCTTTCTATTTTACACTATATTTATGTTTTATTTTTTTCATTATGGTTTGCTGACTTCATTCATACATAATCATTATGCTCTTAAAAAGTGCCATTTTTAATCACTTAAAAAAGAATCGCTTCTAATAGATTTTATATGTTTCTTGCATTTCAGTTTTCAAAAAAATCAGTTCCACTCATCTTCCCGATGATGCGTTCTCAAAACCATCGGAGTACTACAAAAATCACATTATTAATCCGTCTTTAATAAACTCTTATCAATGCAAAATTGAATAACTTTGCGCAAATAATCGAGTTTATTTAACTTTGATATTCCATTTTTCGTGATTTTTTTTATTTTTAATATAACTCTGTCGCCTCCCAGAAGCACTTATCTTCTTTAAAAGGCGAGAGGCCGTGGTGTGTTACAATTATCAGATTAAGTATGTTTCGTTAAGTTTTTCTTTTTTATTATATATAATTAACATTAATTACCAGATTTATGTTCTTATCTTATTTAGATTAATCTAAGAGATACGGCTCGATATTTAAAAGAACCTTTTTTTATTTATTTGTTTAATATAGAAAAAACTTTTAGCACGATGAAAAAGTGTGTCTGTGATGTGTAACAATTACTGGATTTCGTTTTCGTTTTTTTTCTGTTTTATTTCTGCTTTTTTTAGTTTTGCTTCGTTTAGTGAATTTATTTATATTATATATACTATATTAAACTTTAAGACGAGAACGAGTCTTATATAATTGTAATCTATAATTCGCGTGTTCGTTCTGGATAAAGATTTTTTTTAGTTATTAAATATAGTTGGATTTTTAAAAAGTGTGTGTCTGCGATGTATTACAATTATTAGATTATGTATGTTTATTTAAATTTTTTTCTTTTTTTATAACATATATATCATTCACTTTGTGTTCTGAGTCAATCGTGTCTTATATAGTTGTAATTTACAAGAAATGAGTTCGATCTCGAAAAGAAACTTTTTTTTATTTAATAAAGTTAAATCTTTAACGAAAGTGAGGGAGAAGGGTGTCGTTTCGTTAAATTTTTATTTATTTATAAAATATATAATTAACAATGTAGTCTCGGGCCCGATCGCATCGACTATATTGAAATGTATGATCTATAAGTTCGAGCTCGAAGAAAGGCTTTTTTTTTGTATTTATTTAATATAATTAAATATTTAAGAAAAATAAGGAGTGAAGCTGTGGTGTGTAACAATTAGTATATTATGTATCCTTCGTTAATTTTTTTTTCTTTATTTATAATATAACTATAATTATTTATAATATAACTATAATTCACACTGTGATTCGGGGGCGATTGTTTCTTATATACTTATAATTTATAAGAAAAGTGTTCGAACTCAAAGAAAAGCTTTTTTTATTTAATAAAGTAAAATCGCAAAGCGAAAGGAGAAGGGTGTGGTTGGGGGAGAAGAAGGAGTGTCCGTTCGTTAAATTTTCATTTATTTATAATATATATAGTTCTCACTGTGTTACGGGTCGCTCGTTTCTTATATAGTTGTAATTTATAAAGAATGAGATCTATGCCGAAGAAGTGTTTTTTTTTATTTATATAAAAAAATCAAATCTTTAAAAAAGAAAGAAGAGAAAAACTTCGTTTGTTTATTTCGTTTTTGTTTCGTTCGCTTTGTTTGTTTCGCAATTATTTTTTTATTTATAGCAAACATATAACTTTTTTTATGCTTCGAAGCCGTTCATTTCTTATATATTTGAATTAAAAAAGACAGATCGCTTTCGAAAAGAAACATATTTTTATTTATTTAATATAGTTAAAACTAAAAGAAAAGACTGTTTGGTGTGTATCAAATATTTGTTTTCGTTCGGCTGTTTAGTTTGTTCGTTTCGTTAAATTTTTCTTTATTATAATATATATGCAACATTATGCTTCGGAGTTGATCGTTTCTCATATAGTTGAAATCTATGAGAGATGAGTTCGGTCTCGAAGAAAATGTTTTTTTTATTTATTAAATATAAATAAATCTTTATCAAGAGGGAAAACCGTTTCGTTTTATTTTTTTTATTTATAGCAAATATATAATTAACGTGTAGTCTCGTGTCCGATCGTATCTTATATATTATAATGTATTATAAATATGTTCAGACACGAAGAAAACTTTTTTTTTATTTATTTAATATAGTTAAATATTTAAGCTAAATAGTGAAATATGTAGAAAATGAGAAAAAAAGATGTATACTTTATCGTTTCGTTTGTTTCGTTAAATTTTTATGTTTTTAAAGCAAATATATAATTTACACTGTGCTTCGAGGCCGAACGTTTCACACAGAGTTGTAATTTATAGAAAACGAGTTCGGTTTCGAAGAAAAACTTTTTTTTTGTTTTATTTATTTAATATAGTTAAATCTTAAATTAAAATATGAAAATATGTGGAAAATGAAAAAAAAAGATGTTTATTTTATCGTTTTGTTTGTTTCGTTATGTTGATTTTTACTTTATTTATTATGCGGTGTCGTGCAGTAATGATGGCGACGCATGTAAAAATCATAGCGTCGACTGCGAAAATGATGACGCATGCAAAAATGATGTCGTCGCGTGCAAAAAGAATACCGCCGAGTGTGAAAATTTTTGCCGTTGCGTCGAAAGTGATGACGCTTTTTTAGCTAAAAATTTTTTATGATTAACTTTGAATATAATTTAATCATAATGTTTTAATCAAAAAAAAAGCTTCATCATTTTTGCACGCGTCGTTATCATTTCCGACTCCTCGATATCATTTTCGCACGTGACGATTTTGTTTTTGCACGCAAGGCCATCATTTTTGCACGGAACTGTATATATAATTCACACTGTAGTCTCGGTGACCAAACGTTTCACATATAGTTGTAAATTATGAAAAAAGTGACCGCTTCCGAAGAGTTCTTCTTTTTATTTATTTAATATAGTTAAATCTTTAACAACAAGAGGGTCGTTATGTTAAATTTTTCTTTATTTATAGCAAATATTTAATTAAGAGTGTAGTCTCAAGGACGGCCGTTTTACATATAGTTGTAATCTATAGAAAATGGTTCAGCACTGAAGTAAAACTATTTTTTTGTTATTTATTCAATAGAGATAATTTTTAAGCAAAATATGAAAATATAATAAAAAAAAATTGTATATTTTATCGTTTCGTTTGTTTCATTATCTTGATTTTTTATTTATTTATAGCAAATATATAATTCACATTACAGCCTCGGGAGTCAATCGTTTTTCAAATAGTTGTAATTTATGAACAAAGAATTCGCAACCGAAGAAAACTTTTTTTTGTTTAATATAGTTAAATCTTTAAGAAGAATAAAGGGTGTTTGTGACGTGTAGCAATTTGTAGATTATGTTTGTTTCGTTAAATTTTTTTCTTTATTTATAATATATAATTTGCACTGTGCTTCGGGGTCGATCGTATCTTCTGTATTGTAATGTATGGTAAATAATTTGCACGAAAGAGAAATCTTTTTTTTTCTTTATTTAATATGTTTATTTTTAATTAAAAGAATAGGGAGAAAAAAAGAGGAAAAGAGAGAAAGTGAAAAAATGCTTGTTTCGTTAAGTTTTTCTTTATTTATAGCAAATATATAATTAACACTATAGTCTCGAAGCCGATCGTATATTCTATATTTTTTTGTATGAACAATAAGTTCGGTCTCCAAGAGAACTTTTTTTATCTATTTTTTTATATAAAAAAACCATAAGGAAAAGAAGAGTGTGTGCCTGTTGTGTGTATTAGTTTTTGTTCGTTTGTACGTCTCGTTAAATTTTTCTTCATTTCTAGATAGTATATATTTAACTTTTAGTCTCGGGGCCGAATATATCTTCTATAATGTAAAGTATGAAAAATGCGTTCGGCAGCGAAAAAAAGCTTTTTTTATTTATTTATTTAATATAGTTAAATTTTTTATAAAGGGGAAGGGAGAAGGGAGAAAGGAATAAAGAAGAAAAGAGAAAAATAGAAAGGATGTTCGATTAGTTTATTTTTTTTAATTATAATTTATATATATAATTAACATTGTAGCCTCGGGTTGAACGTTTCGACTATATTGTAATGTATACACAATAAGTTCGGACTCGAAGAAAAGCTTTTTTTTGTATTTATTTAATATAATTAAATCTTTAAGGAAAATAAAGAGTGTGTCTTTCGTGTGTAGAATTGGTAGATTATGTATGTTTCGTTAAATTTTTTTTATTTATTTATAATATATCTATAATTCACATTAGAGTCTCGGGCTCGATCGTTTATCATATAGTTGAAATTTAAGATATGTGTTCGATACCGAAGAAAGCTATTTTTTATTTATTTAATATAGTTAAATCTTAAAAGAGAAAAGGATGATCTTGATGTGCAAGAGTTATTTTTTCCGTAGCCGTTTCGTTTGTTTCGTTAAATTTTTTTTTATTTATAATATATATAATTGAGATTACAATCTCGAGTCAATCGTATGTTTCATATTGTAACGTATGAACAATAAGTTCGGCATTAAGTGAACTTTTTTTTTCTTTTATATAGTTAAATCTTTAAAATAGAAGATAAGAGGGGTTGTTCGTTTCGTTATTTTTTTATTTATTTATAATATATATATAATTAACATTGTAGTCTCGGGGCTGATTATATCTTCTATATTGTAATGTATGAAAAATAGTTCAGCACCGAAGAAAAGCTTTTTTTTATTTACTTATTTAATATAATTATATCTTTAAGCAAAAGCTGAAAAGGATAAGAAAATATGCAATAAAATAAAACTATATTTTATTGTTTTTTTTGTTTCGTTAAATTTTTCTTTATTTAAAGCAAATATATAATTTACATTTTCCTTCAAGATCGATCGTTTCACATAGAGTTGTAATTTATGGAAAACGAGATTGGTTCCAAAGAGATTCTTTTTTTTTTATTTTATTTATTTAATATAGTTTAATCTTTATCTAAAATATGAAAATATGTTGAAAATGGGAAAAAAAAAGATGTATATTTTATTGTTTCGTTTGTTTCGTTATGTAGATTTTTGCTTTATTTATAATATATATAATTCACATTATAGTCTCGGCGACCAATCGTTTCTCATATAGTTGTAATTTATGAAAAAGGGGTTCGCAACCGAAGAAAACTTTTTTTTCTTATTTAATATAGTTAAATCTTTATAAGAATAAAACTGTGTCTGTATTGTGTAACAATTATTAGATTATGTATGTTTCGTTTTTTTCTTTATAGCAAATATATTAATTAACAGTGTGCTTCAAGGCCAATCGTTTTACATATAGTTGTAATTTATGAAAGGCGAGTTCGGTCTTGAAGAAAAACTTTTTTTTTATTTAATATAGTTAAAATTTTAATTAGAAGCTTTGGGAGAAAAAAGAGAGAAAGAGAAAATATGTTCGTTTCTATAAAAATTTTCTTTATTTATAATTTATAAGTAATTCACGTTATAGTTCCAAGAGCGATCTTTTCTCATATAGTTGTATTTTTGAGCAAAGAATTCGCTCCCAAAGCAAACTTTTTTTTTATTTTCATATAGTATTTCCCAGCGTTTTTTACTCTCTTGCTGACTTTTTTCCCACTGGCAAATATCCTTTTACTTTTTGTGAAATAATTTTTTCTAGACCTCAGATTGTTTTTTCAATTTTTTAAAGAAAAATTTTTTTATAGACCGTTTTTTATTTTTTGTTTGAATAAATCCAAAAAACGTAGAGAATAACACAAAAAAAACAACTTTTTTTTAATTGAAATCTTTCATTTCAAGTGCTTTTAAGCAAATCTTTAAAACATGCCCATAATATCCACGCAGATCAGACACAGTCAATTAACTTACAGACTCTAATATGAGACTCTCAAAACTATTTTTTAAAATTTTCTTAAAATCTTCTTCTAATACAAACCTTTATTTTTGAGAAACCAATTTTCTATGAAATTTAACATATATAAGTATAGTGAAAGTAAATTTACACACAGTTTTTTTGATAAATAAAGTTACTCATAATTCAGGATTTTTGTATTCTGACACTATCCATCACAAAAACACTATTTGTTAAAATGTTTCTTTCAGGGCACTTTTGTTTCAGCGCAATAAAAAAGTATTTCTATCTGTAAGAATCAACACAACGCACAACACAAACTGAAAGCAAAACAGACGTCTGAGCGAAGGCCAGGATCAACGACACTTTGGGCCCGCGGATCGAAAGAAGTATTATAGACGCCGGAGCTCCGCGTGAAGATCTTGGGGTGAGCGGCAACTCGCCCAATATTAAAAAAATTAATATAAGCGGCAGCTCGCCCGGATATTAAAAATTTATATGTTTTTTTAATAGAAAGTTTTTTTTTTAAAAAATTTTTTTTTATAAACTACTTAAATTAAAAAATATATTACAGAAAAACACTATGGTTTTAATATAGAATTAATAATTTATAAAAAATACGTTTTTAAAGAACAAATGTATTATGAAAAAGCAAAAAACAATTT
>SBJP01000519.1:0-13940 GCA_014805705.1 Cucumispora dikerogammari
AAGAATTGAAACATGGGGTTTTCCTATTAATATGCGATTTTCCTATCAATAGAGCCAATGTAATAAATTTGATTATATGAGAGTTGTTCCCCTTTCAATGATGCTATTAAAATTAAAATTCTTAAATTTCTATATAAATTTCTTGTCAAAAGTGTCAAATTCCATATCAATGGTGCTAAAAAAATAAATTTGTCAATAACGGACCAAAATAATAATAACAAAAATAGACAAAACGGCTCGACAAAAACAAGACAGAATGTTAATTACATTATTCGAATAGAACAAGTACGGCAGTAATAACTGAGGAATTAAAAGTCAAACATTCGACAGTAAATGCAATAATAAAGTTATTCAAAAAAAAAACTGGGAGAACAGAATCAAATAAAAGAAGTGAAATCGTAGAAAGATACTTTCTGAAAACAAAAAAAATCTATCAAAAAATTGGTGATTAAAAACCATCAATTAGATTAATTGTCTTCGTTTTAAAAATACAAGAAACAGTTCAGATTAAAACTGATGATAAAACTGTTGACATATGTTAAAAGCTGTTTAATTATATTTGAAACAATTAGTTATGTGCAAGAACTTGGAATTTGTGAAAATACAATCGAAACTCGCTTCAAATATGATAAAGATTTTATTAATTTAACAGCATCAACTAAAGACAGAATTTAGTTTTTCAGAATGAAGTTATACTTAGAGTAAGTTAAAAAAACAAAAAAAAGTAAATCAGTTGTAGACCGTGCGCCTACTATAATACATGAGCTGTAAGAAGCAGAATTGTTTCAGTAATTGCAGCTGCTAAAAGATAAGGTATGATTAAATTTTATGTAAATATCGTACTGTAATCAGAGAATATCTTTTAAGATACGTCAATAATCTAAAAAATATTTTTTTAACAAAAGATATTCAAGATTCGCGTTTCATACCTGATAGTGTCAGAATACATCACTATCGATTATTAAGAGAACTATGTGAGACTAAGGACATAAAAATAATTTTTTTATACTCCCCTATGCTCAGTGTTATCACAAACTGCTTTTTTAAAAGAAAAATCCCTGTGTTAAGCTCCAACCTAACACTCGAGAAGAAATTATTAAATTTTATAAATGAAGGTTTTTCTACAAATAACTCTAAGTTTTTGTGGTGGTTTTTATAAAAAAAAGATTCATTGTATTCATCAAAGTATTCACAGGGAACCTTTTTTAAAAAAATTTTATTTTCCGAATTTTTTTTGACACCGTTGATAATGAAATTGACACTGTTGATAGGAAAACAACTTTCACATAAGCAAAATTTATTACATTGGCATTGTTGACAGGGAAACGACACTATTGATAGGTAAACCCTATAGATGAAGTCAATTTTTTCGTTTGTTTTTTTTATTTATTGAAGAAATTGCTTTTTTTTAAAAGAAAAATTTTATAGAATTTTTTTATTGTAAAAGTTTTATCGACCCCGGGAAACTCGTAAATGTGAATTATATTATTTATTGGTTGTTTATTAATAAACCGAGTTATATAGTTTATTATTTCAGTACGTTCATTTTCTATGCTTTAATTAAATATTTTGACGAGTCTTAGTCTTCCGTGATTGATTTTGTTTTTATTTGAGATGCGATAGATTTGTTTTTTGGAGGCTTAATAGAAAATGCTAATTTAATGGAATTGACTTAGATAAATGAGTTATACATTTTTATTTTTTTATTTGAAACTTATAACCCCCACCCCTCCCCTTTCCCACTATAATTTTATTAAGTATTTTTCGATTATAATTTAATTTCGAAAAACATTTAAGACTAAAAAAACAAACAAAAAACATTTTTGATTACTCTTAGTCACAAAAAACCTGTTTGTTTATGAGAATTATTGCATCGAAGAAGACATTTTTCGTAATAGTCTCTTGGTGAGTTTTCCCATTTGGTTTTTTAAAAAATTCGTTGTCCGTGTTTTTTTATTCATTTTTTTGTGAGCGGCCGAGGCTTTATACGTGTGTTTGTTTACGCTGCTTTACGGTCTAAAACTGGAAACTTGCTCTATAATGTTCTATTTTTACTTAAAAAAACGTTGGCTGTAGCGTGAAAATAAGATCAGCGTGAAAATTGAGAGTATTTATTTGAATAGAAAATGAATTTTTATTGTGTTTTTTATTAAGTAGCTTCGCGTGAAAATTGGGAGTAATTGTTTTCTATTAAAAATACGTAATCATTTTTGAGATTTTCATTTAATCCAATTTTCACTGATTTGTCGTGAAAATTGGATTAAATGCCTTTAGACAGAAAAAATAAGTTTTTTTTATAGAAAACAATTACTCCCAAACTTCACGCGAAGCTACTTAATAAAAAACACAATAAAAATTCACTTTCTATTTAAATAAATACTCCCAATTTTCACGCTGATCTTATTTTCACGCTACATTACCATGAGAAAAATGAATATATATGATTAAGATAGTAATACTGGTTTTTTTATTACTCATGGTTTTCACGCCAAGTTTAAAACTGAAAAACTCAGAAAGCAGAAAACAAAAATTCTTAAATTTTATTCAATCGATATTATTTTGTTTTGATTAGATAATATTCTTAATTAACGAATTATGTACAATAAAGGTCGCAACATCATTTTCACGCTACAATTTGACAAACCCGCTGGAAACTTCAACGTTAATAAAAAACACTTTTTTCATAAAAACTTTCCAAGGCCCCCAACTTCTCCTTATAAGCCTCCCAAACTCTTTTGTTATTAATATTTTCGTTCGAATTAATGTTTTGCAAACACACTCTTTTATCATAAGCTCTTTTATATCCTTCGACATATTTCATGTAGTTATTTTTTATTTGTTGTATCGAGAAAAGGCTATCTTCAAGATGTCAATTAGTATTTGAAAGATCATTACCCCGAAACGAAGACAATGGGGAAACTTGAATTCCTTTAGCTTAGTTTTGATATACCGAAAAAACAATGTCGTCTAGTATTTCTATATATACGGTTATCGGTTCAGAAATATTTCCTAATTTAAGATTTGAGAGTTCTGTTGGATCTCTCTATTTTCCCTTGGGTTTGTGGGCGATACGGTACACCTTGCACTTGTTCAGATCCAAAAAGACAAAAAAAAAGCACCACATAAATCGCCACAAATTATCCGACGTTATCAGACTGTACGCTTTTCAACAACCAACTCGGTAATAGAAGTGTTTAAATGCTTTCAGGTATTTTTTGAGGTAATACGTTCATCTGGGTAACAGAAAGCATACTTTGAAAACGAATCTATCATCGTAAAAATATAATTGATTTCATTATTTGATTCGTAGTATTCAGATAGATATATTGTGTCAAAAAATTAATCTTTCTCTAATAAAATTCAAAATTATTAGCGTAAGCGGTGTTGAAGGAACGTGATGTGCTTTTCTTTTACTACCCCCCCCCCCCCATCAACACAATCGTGAATTTGCTTGACTCCCACACTAACATAACGTGTAAGAATTCCTTCTCTTAGCGCATTCATAATAAGGTGGCCTGATAAATGAAAAGAATTGAATTTTTGTCCAATTCTTTCAACCTAAAACTTACAAATATATTCAGCCCACACATCGTTAACTGATATATGAAGTTTAACTTCTCCTATAACAAACAACGGATCAATTTCACAATCTGGATTTTTCTTGCGATCACATTTTTAGTGGTACGAATTTGGTGTTCAGAAACGACACAATGTTTACTTTTTCGTCTTCGTTTTTAGTTTTGAGAACCTTCGGCCTGGGGTTGCTGTAGGTTCTTTTCCATCAAAAAGTTTTCCTAGAATTGGATCTAACATTTTTTTTGCGCGAAAATTGACATCAATGGATTTGTAAATGCTCGAAATTAAATTATACATGCTTTTTGATCACGGAAATATAGCGTGAAAATAAGATTAGCGTGAAAATTACGAGTAATTATTTGAATAGAAAGTAAATATTTATTGTGTTTTTTATTAAGTAGGTTCGTGTGAAATTTGGGAGTAATTGTTTTCTATTAAAATAGCTTAAACGTTTTTCTAAATTACGCTTAACCCGATTTTCACAGTTCTGTTCGTTAAAATAAGTTTTAGTGAAATTTAGAAAAATAGTTAGTCTTTTTTAATAGAAAACAATTACTCCCAATTTTCACGCGAAGCTACTTAATAAAAAACACAATAAAAATTAATTTTCTATTCAAATATATACTCTCAATTTTCACGCTGATCTTTTTTTCACGCTACATATGCCTTCTTTAATACGGTATTCTTCTATAACCAACTTTCTTTTTCTAATTCGGTTTTTCTCTAATGCTAGCTGGCTTTCCTAATCTAATAAAATACTAGTTCCACTTCTAACGACTGTGATATTTTCAACGATAATGTGTCTTTTTTTTGTTTCTTCATGTTTTTCATTTTTTTGTAATCTTTACTCTTTTCACCTTCTACTAGTTCTAATCTTGAGAATTTTTCAAATATTTTGTGGTATTCTCTTTTCTTAGTGTTTTAAACACAAGAAATATAATTCACATTTAAAGCTTCTAATGGTGTTTGTATATTATACCAGTATTTTATATATTGTTAATATATCATTATTGTATAATACTTGTCTTTTGTCTAATTGCATACCTACCGAATTTTAAAACACTATCACGAACTACATGTATATTTTTTTTCTTTAATTGACTCCGATGTTTATATGTGGTTGTTTATGTTGTATAGTCTACTTTTTACAGTATATTGAATATTACACGCTCACAAATTATTTTCTGTCATCATTAACAAGTATTTCAATCGTATGCCTTCTTTACACCATTTATTATCGCGTTTATTATGGTTTTTACTTTATTGTTATCTATTATCTCACAGCAAATAATTCTATAAAATTAATATGACCGGTAAACATCCCTAATTTATTTATTTTATTCCATTAAGTCTAATTTTATGACTCTAAAAATTACGTTTTTTCTATAAAAAACATGTCTTTGTTTTTTTTAGAGAGTTCACAAATATAAATAGAGTTTTCCATAGCTTTCTTTATGTCGAGCCATTTTTATTCTTTCTTTAATTCATAATATACAAATTTTTTTTTTTATGGTTTATTTCCACGTGTTTTTTCATGATAATTTATTTTCGCTTTTTGACATCCGGTATTATTCGTTACTCACCGATGTCAAATATTCAAACTTGTTTTTCTTTTTTTGGAATATCTTTTTTATTATATATTCTTTTTTATTTCTACAATTTGATTTAAAATCAGTAAGTCTTTTTATTCGGTTTGTAGAATAAACCCAACTCAATTCCTTTTATATATCTCATTAAAAATTCATAATCCTTGATCATTTCAATTTACCTATTTATTATTTGACCCTAAAATAAAACATATTTATTTAACTTCTTAAAATTCTGTGGACCGATACTAACGTAAAAAATTTCCTTCGTAGTTCGTAACAAAATACTGTATACCCCATACAACACACATCATTTCCTTTAGATTTTTGACATGCAGCATCTAGTTTCAATCGTTTTAATTTCTACTCTCGTAATATACTTGTTTAAGATTCCATCTTTATTCTCATATAGTAATACTTCTCTTAATTTAACTTTTGACGCATCTATTTAAGAAACAGCTCTTTATTATAATTTTGAATAACCCACTTCTCTGTTTTATTGCTTTTATAGTTTTTTTTCGTTTTAAAAAAACGTTGTTCATTTCTTATGTTAAAAAAGTGTTTTCCTCTCTTTTTCTTACTGTGGGGGAGGGGGGCTATGGTTTATTTGAGTAATATTTTATATTATTCTTAAATCACCCAACTGCTCCTAAAAATGATCATAATTCCTTAAAACTTTTGAATATTCCATGTTCTTCTGTTTTCTCTTTATATTTTTAATCAGTAATTAGATACCCCTTTTACGTATATCCAAAAAAGTTCTATTTGCCTCATACAATAGCGAATTTTATTCTCACTATTTCTAAAATCGTTTCTCGTATTCTTCTTATTGATTATTCTACTGGTTTTATATGTGTTTCCTAGTCTTCATTATAAATTTAATATACGAATCATATACACCACAGTATCTTTCACCCTTTAATTATTCGTTTTTTCGTTCTTTGTATTGTTTATTGCTATTTTTGCTTCCTTAACCATCATACATCACTCATAAACTTTTTTATTAAACTAAAACGTTGTTTTTTTGTTTATTGGGCCCCACTATCTCAATATAATAAAAAGATTTATAAAATATAAAACGTTAAACCATTCATGCTTAACAATGCCCTTATCTTTTCTGTATATTTTGAACTTTTTTGAACGGTTTTTTATTATTAATTCACTCATTGTGGCGTAATAAAATGCTTGCTGTAATAATATTCCTTAAGTTATTTAAGTGTAAATTTATTTTATATTATAATTCTGATTAAAGAGACGGGTAATAATATTTCTTAAGTTATTTTAAGTAGAAAAAATATAAATTCATTTAAAATAGATTAAAAAATATTATTACGAGGAATGCCGTAATAATATACCTTAAGTCAATTTATATATAAAAAAACAAATTCTATTTAAAATAACTTAATAAATAATATTACGCCTGTCTCTTAATCAAAATCATAATGGAAAAACAATTTACATTTAAAAAACTCGAGTGATATTATTTCGGCAACTTTATTATCTAACTATATTCTGTTCCTTTAGTTAGATTAGCCTAATAACCTTGCCCAGTTTTTTTAAAAAACAAAGAGTATTTATCGATTTATTGTCAGACATTCTGATAATTCAATAGGTTAATTGGTCTTTTATATATCCCCAGCTTTTACCGTCAAAGTTTGTGCAGTTTTGCTTTTTTTTTCCATATTGTTTGTCATTTGATGTATGTGTTTAGCATTCCATTACGTCTGAATATTTTTTTTCTGTTATCCCGTATAAATACTGTAAACCTCTTTAATAAGAAGTTTTATTCATGTGATTATTTTCATATTATTAATCATATAACAGATCTTCTTTTGATAACCTTGTGAAACTTCTTGATTTATAATCTTTTTTATGACACAGCTGACAGATCATCTTTTTAATCACTGTTCTACCAAGGCCGGCCGTGCCTCTCATACTCGCAGATTTAAATATTTTATCGTTGAAGTTATGAGTTATTCTATTTTTTGTTTTGTTTTTAACAAGTTTCTTATGGTTTTTCTTTTCTCGTTTTTTTATTGTTTTTTATTGTTTTTTGTCTCTGACTAACTATTCAGTTTCGAAAGCTTAGACCCAATTAATTTCATGACCTGATGTTTAATCTCTCAGCACGGTTTTTTAAAACACTTTGTGTGTTGATAATATCGTCTCTTCTATTAGTCATAAATCACTCAGATTTTATAAGCTTTTCTTCCTCTAATATACACTCTAGTGTCTTGTGGGGTCATTAGCACTGAATGTCACTCACTTGAATATTTTTTCTCTTTGCTTTGACCCTTGAAAATATTTTTATTCATAGAATAATTTTAATTAAAGAAAAAGAGCATCATATATTAAAACAAATCAATTTTGTTGAAAATAATCTTTTAATTTAAAAAACGTTTTAAGACAGCACTTCAGAATAACAGATCTCAAAAAAACAGGTTCTTTGTAACTCGTACTATATAAGATCTTGCTTAGTGCCCTTTTTGGAACATGGGCAAGTATAAAGCTTGAGAGCTAAAGAGAAAAATAACTTTAATGGCCCATGGAATATGACAGAGAGTACTTGATATCAAAAAAATATAAGCCTCTGATAGTGTTGAATGAATAACTTTATATTTTAGATAGTATCAAATAAAAGTAAAGAAATATAAATGGCAAACATGTCCGTTTTTAGAGAGAATATACACCTTTAAAGATACAATAATAAAGATCTAATCAAAGACTTCTTGGGGTGTGCGTCGCGAATTGCGGACGCACAAAATAAAGTTATGTTGTTAGTTATTTAATATATATTTCAGCCCGGAAATATTTACATATTAAATTATTTTATTATTTATTTCTATTGATTGCTTATCTTTTTTAATTTAAATATTTTCATTTAATTTTCATATTTTTTTTAATACCCGTTTTCAAATACTGACATGACAATATTATAAAATATTTTATATTATTGTACAACTCTGCATTATTATCATTATACAGTTATGCAACAATAAAAACTAATTTATATTACTGGAACACTGTACTCGATCTTTACTTTTTTTTGATTAAAATGTAAATCTTATATGTAAAAATAATAGAAAGAAAAAGTTAATATTCAAATATATCTGTTTACTTAAAAACAAAATGAGTCCATTTTAGAAACCGACGTGCCAATAAACCAAAAAAACGACTTAAGTAACTTAAACATCGAATCACGATTAAATTAGTATTGAACATCTTAGTATTTGATACCATCTCTTTTTCTCTAGAAAAACATTGGTTTTGAAAAACAATTTCATTGTTTTTTTGATACAATTGCGTACAAATTAAAAATAAACGCGGTGAACAAATACATGTTCAAATCAACATGAAAATTTATTGTAAAGCGAATTATTAACACGGGAGGAAGATATCTTGCATTATTAATACGTTTGTCTTTTGAAAAAAAAATGCTTAAACAAGAAATAAATAAAAATTGAAATCACGAACATATTTCATTTTAAACTTCTGGAAACTTTTTTAGTATTGCTCACATTTTTAAAAAATAACGAAAATTCTGACTTCCCTCTGGTTACAATGCACACTATAATATATTAAACAACATTGGTTTTCTAATTATAATAATAAAATAGTAAAAAAAGTCATTTGTTAAGACTTATATTTTTGTTTTATTAGAGGTTAAAATATAAAAGCTCTTAATTTTGTCGTTTATGAACATTTTATATCCGAGTTTTTAATAAGTTTTTTTTAACAACGGAACATTTATTATTTGTTAGACAAGAATGTTCTATAAAACAGTTTGTAAAAAAATATAAAATAAAGATATTGACAAGAGATAAAGAATATAAAACAAAAGTGGAGCAAATAGGATTTAAATAGAAAAAGAAGCATAAGATCGAAAAAACAATATGTAACAAAGTCCATAGAAATTACCATTTTTGAAGTAGAAAGCTGCATTATATTTTACACCATATTCTTTAACTAACCGTTTGTTTTAATAGAAAGTGTTTGGTTTTTATAATCAACTAAACACTCGGTTAGAGAATTAAAGAGAGATGTTTTTAAAGATAGTTGACTTATAAAGAGAAATATTATGTAAAAAAAAAGAGGGGTTATGTAAAAAAAGAAGTATTTTGGTCTAAAAGGGGTTTGTTTTAATGTAAGGTGTTTTTTCTTACAGTCTAGTTGAATAAACAAGTTAAAATAATAATTAACGAAAACATTTTTTGTTTAATTTTATCGATTCTTAAATCCTCTAAGAATATTTTTAGTAACAAAAATAAATAATAAACCTTTTGACGAATTTTTTCTTAAAGTAACTGATTACTTTTTATATGTTTTTATTTAGTACATAAATAGTATTTCGATATTTACAATAAATTCTGATGTTTTTTATTCAATAGAAGATATTAATTAGGACATATAGTATATATTTTTATAAATATATTTCCGTGTTTTTTTATTCTATTTTTTCCGAAACGGGAAGTATTTCCGTGTTTTTTTATTCTATTTTTTCCGAAACGGGAAGTATTTTCGTGTTTTTTAATTCTATTTTTTCCGAAACGGGAAGTATTTTCGTGTTTTTTTATTCTATTTTTTCCGAAACGGGAAGTATTTTCGTGTTTTTTTATTCTATTTTTTCCGAAACGGGAAGTATTTTCGTAAATGATTTATTGGGGCTGTGTATATAAGTTGAGTAAAAAAACATACCCTCATGTTACTTTCAATTATCAAAACAATTACAAGAATGGACCCCCGCACCAATAATAAAACTCACACTGAAAAAACTGTACTGAACGCATGGGGAACAATGAAAAAATATATTGACGACATACATAAAAAACGATTACGGATGATTGAATCTTTCGATCAAAAGATTGATGCAATGTTCATTGAAAAAAAGGATTTATTTGTTAGTTTGAGATTTTATTCTTTTACACATCCTTCAGAACAACAACCAGTTGATCCAAAATCTCAACCAAGTCCAACAATCCAAACAAGTTCAAGACAACCACAAACATTTAAAATTACTACACTAAAAGATATCTATAGACAAATTTTTCTGACAGATTTAGTTTCTTTTTATATTGAATTTTTTTCGAAGACAAGAGAAATGATATTAAAAGCACAAGAAAAAGGTGGTGCATTAAACCACTCTAATACAAACAAGATTATCAAAGGAATAAAAAACGTTTCAGAAGACACAAAAACGAAAATAGAAAAAGATATACAAACTTTATTAGATAAAGAAAAAACAGAACATAGTGTAATATTTTTTTACAAAAGACTTACACAAAGAATATGTGATCTTTTAAATGGAAAAGAAGATGAGAAGCCAATCGTTGAACCCAAAGATATCGAGCTTTTAATATTTGGGGACCATTTGCGTGTATTTGAATACAAAGAAGAGACTAAAATAGCAAATTTATATTTCGTTTTTGCCTTTCTATCTATATTTTACGATGAAAAAGAGAGTAAAGACAACAATTACACATGTTTTGAATATACTTTAAGCAAATACGGAAGCCATTTACATCATTGTCTTCTGCACGGACTTTATGCGGTAATTAGTAAATATTATAGCCAAATTTTATAAATAACGAAACAGTTAAATTTTCTATCTCAAAGTCAGATAACCAAGCCCAAAAGAGGAAAAATTACTTAGTAGAAACAGACCTATTCTTGTTTGAAAAATATGATCAGAAAACGAAAAAGTATGTCAAAAGAAATTTTATAGATGAGCTAGTTGAGGATAATCATAAAACATTGTTACTTGATTTTCACCCACATTATGTTCACGAGACTAATAATAAAACAGTGCGTTTTTTAAAACATTTCCAGTCTAAACTTTGCGATAACAGAAGTGTTTAGAATACTTTAAAGAAAAAATGAAGTTTCTACTTTCAAACATGTTTTTTTTTACTTTGTTTTCTTTTTTGTTTTTATATTATAATATTATTTTTTTCAAAAATAAAAGAACGTTTCCATTACAGAGTTATATAAAAATATAAATTAAATTATATAAAAATTTTGGTATTCAAGAACAAAAGAAAATAAGAATAAATATTCAATTAAATAAAAATCGCAACTTAATATATTAAAATAAGAATAATAATATATTTTCTAAAAAAGAAAAATGAGCATTTATATAAATAAATTAAAATAGACTGTTTTCAATATATAATGTGCCGGGTTTAAGAAGACCCGGGATTATGGTGACCCTATATGTTTTTTATAGAAAAAATTAATTAAAGAAAATAAAACTTTTAATTATAAAAACAATTTAAGTATTTTAGTATGTAAAAAAAGACTTTTATATACTAAGATCTAAAATTTGTCTAAATCTTTATGAAAAGACATGGGGTAAAATGTTTTTCGAAATATTTATATTCAGAAAGTGCGCACTTTTTTTTTGGGGGACTTTTTTGGAAAGTTCTTTAACTAATCTTTTTTTGATGACTGTTAGTGTTATTTAGTCAAATTTTTGTGGTATTTAAATGTTTTATGCGTTATTTAGATTGATATTTTTTCGGTTTTTTTTAGTGATTTTTTTTAGTGATTTTTTTTGAGGATTTTTAATCAATTTTTTCGTGATGACTGTTGGTGTTCTTTAGTTGCGATTTTGTAATATTTAATGTTTTATGCGTAAATTTAAATCGATATTTTTTTGGTTTTTTTTAGTGATTTTTTTTGGAAGAATTAATTAATTTTTCTGAGACGACTGTTAGTGTTTTTTAATCGAAGTTTTGTGATAAGAAAATGCCCTATGCGTAAATTTAAACTAATATTTTTTCCAGTTTTTTTTAGTGTTTTTTTTTGAAGATATTCAATTGATTTTTTTTGATGACAGTTAGTGTTCTTTGATTAAATTTTTGCAATGTTTAAATGTTTTAAGCGTAAATTTAAATTGATATTTTTCGGTTTTTTCATTGATTTTTTTTTGATGTCTGTTAGTGTTTTTCAATCAGTTTTCTGTGAAATTTAATTAAAACCTCATGTTCGGTTTTTTAAAGTTTAGTTTATTTGATTCGGTTTAACTAGTTCTTTTTTATAATTCGCTTTTTTAGTTTAATTTTTCGAATAAGGTTTTAAGGTTTGTATTTAGATTAGGTTTTTCAAATTAAATTTTTTATATTAGATTTTTCAGCTTACTTTTTCAGCTTCAGTCTTTAGATTAAGTTTTCAGATTTGTCTTTTTGATCTGTATAGTCGTGTTCTGTTTTTTTAGCTTCGTATATTCAGGTTCAGTTTTTAAAGTTCAAATTTTAAAGTTCGTTTCTTAAGATTTGGCTTTTTAGATTCTGTTTTTTTAAGTTTAGTTTTTTAGAAACGAAATTTCAAATTTATATCTTAAAATCTAGTTTACAAGACGTAAACTTTAAAAGTAAATCGCGCTTTTTAGACACTTTTAATAACACGTGAGCTATAGAATAAAATTTTTGAAATTTTTATTTATTTACGAGCTGATGTGTTCTAATAAAAACTTATGTGTAGACTGACAACGATTTCTATCGTTAAAATAAAACCAAAGAAGAATTCAGAGATTGCCCGGATTTATAGTTTGTTGTCTGATTTCTGTGGAGTAGTGGTGGTTTTAGAGTTCATATATCGATTTAGGGTTTAACGATTGGTTTCAAGAATTTATATATGAACCTTTTGGTGGGTAGCGGTTAAACTTTAGAATTCATATATGATTTCTTGAAGTTTGCAGGATTAATGAAAAATATAAACAAGAGCGCCATAAGCTCATACTAAAAAAAAGAATAAACAAGTAATAAAAAAACAGCAATAATAATAATAAAAACATATAGGGGCACCATAATCCCGAGGCACCATGATCCCGGCACATATATTATAAATAAATAAAATATTTAACGAAACGAACATAATCTAATAATTGTTACACACCACAAACCTACAGCTTTTAAAAACTTAAAAATATGAAAACATAAAAAGATGCTTTTTTCAGTGACGAACTTATCTCTTATAAATTACAACTTATAAGAAACGATCGACTCTGAGATTATAATGTCCATTATATATAATATAAATAAAGAAAAATTTAACGAAACATACAGATTGTAAAAAAAACGGATCTCTCTTTTTTTGAGAAAATAAGAAATAAATTACATGATAAACCAAAAGTTAGAATTATAAAAAAACAATTAAATTCTATCAGATATTTAAAATTGTAAAAAGTTATTTTTTCAACCTTGCCAATTTTATTCATTTTTTTATTTTCCAAAAATATTTGTAAAAAAAAACGATTCAAAAATAGAATTAATACATTGTGAGCCCAGCATGTACTTTAAATAACTCAAAAGCCTTTTTTGAAAAAACCTCGCTAGTTTTTAAGTCATTTCTGCACTGATTGCATTCCAACAGTCAATTATGTATTTTTTTAATTCATCTAAATTTTTAGATCTTGATTCACTAACCTTGACCTTAATAATGTTTTACGGGTTTTTAATCGAATTCATATTCGGCGAACGGCTGGCCAGAACAATAACTCAAGGTTTTTCTTTAAAAAAAGCCAAATCAATGTTCATATGTGTGGCGTAATAATAATGACATCGTAATAATAATTCCCACTATAATCTGATAATTTTATTAAGTAAAAATATTTTCTATTATAATTTTTATTAATGGCCTCGCGTAATAATAATTCCTAATTAAATTATAGTAGAAAATTTATTTTTCTATATAAAATTAATATAGGAATTATTATTACGGTAATTGCCGTAATAATAATTCCTATATTAAACGTGTAATATAAATCATATTTTTCACTAT
>SBJP01000520.1:0-13935 GCA_014805705.1 Cucumispora dikerogammari
TTAAATATAAATAAATTTTAAAAAATAAAGTTTACTTAAGTATAAGTGGTCACGGGTATTTTTTTATTAAAGTTTTATGGCTCCAAAACGCAGCTCTACGTTCGTTATTTCGTTGAACGTGAGCACAGAATGGAAGAATAGTCAAAATTACGTATGTCTCCTTTAGATAAAAGCCTTCTAACTGCTGTCTTCTTCGGTTAAACATCGGGTTAAACTCTTTTGCAACGAGAACTGTGTCTCCGACTGAAAGAGTTGTTGGTTGATTTCTTCGATTGTATTCGAGTCTATAGCCTTCGATATATCTCAAGTAGTTATCTCTCAGACGTCGAGTGTCAAAATGACGATTTAGATCGCCCCAGTTTTGATCGAGCGGATCATATTCTCTAAACAAAACAAATGAAGAAACTTTTGTGGCTTTATGTACAGATATATAGCAGGGCTGTATAAAAATTAATTGTCTCACCAAACATTGCAATTTAATTGGGTCCAATGATTGATTTCAGTAAGAAAACAATTGCAATGATTGATTTCAGTAAAAAAACAATTGCAATGATTGATTTTTTTCAGAAACAACTGCAATTAATTGCCTGTTAATATTTCAATTTCGAGTAAACAAAAACGTTTTTGTTACTTCCTTGGGCTGATAGGCGGCGTGTACTGCGTTGTATAAACATATATAGGATTTACGATAACTATATATATTTTACAGTTAATTATATATCTTTTGTAATCAAATAAATATTTGGTAATAAAAAATATAGTAAATAGTTATTAATAAAAATAATCTTTTACAAAAGCAAGAATAAAAAAAGATTATTTTTATTGATAACTATTTAATGTATTTTTTATTAACAAATATTTATTTGATTACAAAGGATATATAATTGACTGTAAAAAATATTTATTGAATTCCAAAAGATATTTATTTTATTAAAAACCTCAATATATTAATTTATAGCAAAATATAAATTAATTATAGAACAAAAAATCAAATTAGGAGAATATAAATTAACTAATGAAAAAATATAAATAAGTTATAGAAGAATATAAATTAATTCATAGAAGAATATAAGTTAATGTACAAGAGAACTATAAGTTATAAATATAGGATGTTTTATAGAATTTACTAGTTAATCTCATGAAGCATATAGGTTATTTTATAGAAGAATACAAGTTAAGATAACAGAAACTACAGTTAACTTACATTTTTTCAAAATTAACTTGTTTATTCTATTGAATTTCTTATATTTCTAACTTCTAATACTTCTATAAATTAATTTATATTCTCTGATAACGCTGTAATATCGGACTTATGATGTTTTATTAAAATTCTTATGTTTTCTAGATAAATTCTGGCCATAGAGAAAGCTACAATAAATCAAGAAAAAAGTTTTATTCACTTTCAACATTACCCTGCGAGGAAAACACATGGATTTGTGTGTTATGCACCAATCAAAGACGCGTAATAAAGCAAGTTTCTGGAACCGGTTACACAAATCTTAGAGCACATTAAAACAACATTCGCCCAGGTTGGGCTTCTCTCGGTCTGAAAGAGCCCACAATATTAGATTATGTTCGACCCAGTGCGGTAAATGTTTACGGTTGCCTTAAGAAAATAATTTTTAATTGTCGGCCAATAAACATGGTGGAAAATAAAATAGAATTAGAATATACACTTCTTAAACCAATTTCTAGAATTACAATAAAGAAACACATCGCTGATTTATCACATACCGTAAGAAATAAAAAAAATAAACTACTAAGCTTGTTTTGTTTGTGCTTTTATGCTTGGACAGAAAACAACATTCATTTTGTCGCATTGCATGCCTGATTAATTAGAACGACATCAAAATTAACGTGTTGTTGACATTTAACACGCTTAATGACGCAACTGGTTGGTCCGCTGATAATTATATCGAAACGATTACATCTAGTCTCAATTTATATAATAAATCGTTTTCTAATGTCATATGTCTCGTTGGCGATAATTGTAGCACAAATAAATCTATTGCAACGAAATTAGGAATACCTCTGATAGGATGTTATAGCCACAAATTAAATCTCGCAGTGCAGAAATATCTTTCACAATTCTCATCTATCGATCTAGTTCATAAACTTATGACAAAGCTTTCCACGGCGCTTAAACTAGCAGTTTTAAGAGAAAAAACCACCTTAAAACCCATAGTGATAAATACAACCAGGCGGACTAGCTGATATAATATGTTAACAATATTCTTTCAGATAAAAGACTTTATTGACCAAAATGATGTAGTTTTAGTAGGACTTTTACCCTCACCGATCGACATTTTACAGCTTAAAGAAGTAATGATCAGTTTACAACCTTTAAATGAACTGACAATTTATCTACAAAACGATTCATTAAATTTAGCGGACGCGAAGAAGTGTTTTGATAGTGTGTTGATTAAACATTCAGATTTTGAACACTATCTTTTTAAAACATCTGTGTTTTTTCACACGCCTGATTTTGATGCTGCTGTGATTAAAATAATTAATAGTGAAGAAGATAAACTCTCATATTTAGAAGAGATGCTTATTGAAAAAGGTAAAGTTCAGTTTTTTTCTACCTGTGTTGATAAGGAAAATTCTTTTATACCCACAGTAGCCAAAAATTCACAATATAAAATCTTAAGTTTATCCCACCAACTTTCAATTTAGTTGAACGTCTCTTCAGTTTAGCTGGTAGAATATATTGTGCAAGAAGAAAAAGTTTAAACTGTGAGACTTTATCGAATATAGTTTTTTTAATCAAAAATTATAGAGTTTGGGTGTAACATCTACTTCTGAATAGTTTTAACAATCAAGTATTTAGGTAGAAAATTAGTTGATCAGTTATGTTTTTCTATGTATAAATCTCCCCTTAAAAAACTTTACGTATTATTGCTCAATGTTTAAATATTAAACAATTGCAATGATTGGTTGCTGGAAAAAAAACAATTGCAATGATTGATTGCTTGAAAAAAACAACTGCAATGATTGGTTGTTTGAAAAAAACAATTGCAATGATTGATAGCTCACTAAAAATTAATTGCAATTAATTTTTATACAGCCCTGATATATAGTAGTGATACACAATTTTTTTTAGTGTATCAATATATCTTGTGTTGTTTTCGCTTATATGTTTTATTATACGGAACTTTATTGTCTTATTGAATCGCTCTATCTGGCCTTGTATCTGAGGTCGATAGGGGGCTTCTTGAATATCTTCTGTGCCAAAGCTATACAAAAATGTCTTAACACTATTTGCCGTAAACTCCCCACCATTGTCTGTGTAAAAGATTTTTCAAGGGCTTTCTGAGTAAAATAGTGTTTCAAGTATTGCAAGAACAGATTGCGAATCCTGTCACATACTTGGAAAAACAAAAGCAAATTTGGAAAAAGAATCAATAAACGTGAAGATGTATATAACCCCACTATTCGTTTCAGTATATTCAAATAAGTCGACCGTGTCTGCCATTAACCGCTCTCTAACAAAGCTTAGAACAATCGGAGTTAGTGATATAGCAGGAGAAGGTATTGTTTCTCTCTGGCAAGCTTATCCCGAGATGCATATGCTTTTATCTGTTTCGCTATAATGCTAGAATATCTTCGAGATATTTGATCTCTAAGCGCATTGATTTCAATATGGCCAGGCAAGTGGTATGTTTTGATTATTTCTGATATTTCTGTGATTTCGAAATCACATATTAATATCTTTTTAACATTCGATTCTAAATATATAATACTCCGTTTTTTAAAATAAGCTTTTTTGCTTTTCGCTTTATATTTTTTTTTCCGTGCTAGTGATGTTATTTGGGTAGTGTCCGGTGTTCAAATATGATATCGAATTTTGCTTTTCTTCGACACTCAGTATGCGAGGAGTTTTTGCCATGATAAGTATTTACCTGATTCTATTTGAAACAAAAACGTATTCGCAAATAGATTTCGAATTTTTTTATTAGAAAGAACTTATAATTATTTTTTTAATATACAACACCGTAATAATTGTGTCTAATTAAATTATAGTAGAAAATTTCTTTTTCTATATAAAATTAATATAGGAATTATTATTACGAAGTGTGGCGTAATAATAATGACATCGTAATAATAATTCCCATTATAATCTGGTAATTTTATTAAGGAAAAATGTTTTCTATTATAATTTTTATTAATGGCCTCGCGTAATAATAATGCCTATTTAAATTATAGTGGAAAATATGATTTATATTACACGTTTAATATAGGAATTATTATTACAGCAATTACCGTAATAATAATTTCTATATTAATTTTATATAGAAAAAGAAATTTTCTACTATAATTTAATTAGGCATTATTATTACGCGAGGCTCTTAATAAAAATTATAATAGAAAATATTTTTACTTAATAAAATCACCAGATTATAGTGGGAATTATTATTACGCCACAATTATGACCTTCAAAAAGTGCGGTTTTATAGACAGTATGGCAAGTTTTTGAATTTTTTTAAACTTGTTTTTCGGCCGATTTATATGTTTTTTTGGTGTATTGTTTTGTATTTTTTTTGATTTCACTAGTGATGAATATTCATTTCGTTTTCTCTCTTAGTTACAATTAATATAAGTTTCTTTATCTATGTGTTAATGCTTCTTAGTTATTATCGTAATGTTATACTTAGCATAACGATTTTCCATGTGTCTAGTGTTTCTTAATTAAAAATAACGTTTAATTTTATTATGTCTATTTTTTTTAACATCTTAATCTATAATAAATTTTTGGCGAAATGGCGATTATATTAATTCTATTAAAACGACCCTTATATTAAAAAATGTTGTTCGAAAGACTATTTAAACAACGAAAAAAAACAAGGCTTCAGTTCTACCTCTGGGTTGATCAAAAAAATAAGCTCTTCTTCGCATTCTACTTTTATTTATCAAAAGTGATAAACAAAAATTCTTTATATTTTTGACGAACTAGAAGACCTGAAGATTTGCAAACATCTCTTAATAAAATTAACTTGTATGATATCGAATGTAAAACGAAATGATTCTTTTTTAAATGACGTTTTTAACAATTTTATATTATATTATTTTGGTTATTTAAGTAACTGTAATATAAAACTAAGCTATTAGATATAAAATAATTATTAAAAACACGCTAAGTATCACTCTGGTAATAATTTTAAACAAAACCTTTTTTTTGTTTAAAAAATATAGTAAAAAAGATTAAGAAAAAAAAGATAGTATTTCATATATTATACAAATATATATGACAAAAGATATGTTGCTTTCGGACTTTAGTAATCAACTGGAATAGCTAGTGTTTTTTTACATAATCAGTTATTTTGATATATTGGAAGTTCAAGCAAAAAACTGCTTTTTTTCTGAGTATGACGCCATAAGCTCTTATATAAACTGTACATAATAAACACAATTTTTTTTTGTTTTTAATTAAAATAAACTTATTTAGCAATTATTTTCTAAAACAATAACAATAAAGGATCGCTCCCAGTAGGGTTTTGTGTAAATAATATTGCGTTTTTTATCGAAGTAGAATTTATCAAAAAAAATTACATTTATTTAAATCACTTTGTATCGAAATTTACAATTAAAGAATACCATAAGCAATAATCTAGGTTGTTGTGGAACAATAGACAGCGGCGTTTTCAAACAATATATTAAACAACAATCGTTTAGTTTAATAATAAAGACTGCTGTGTAATCTTTGCTTAATTAAACCCGGCCAGTTACTTAAATAATAGTGTTTGTATTATGTTAACAACAATCAGAATAAGTAATGTATTTTTTAATATAATCTCATCATCCTTAATGTGTTTACATATGTTTTTATAAAGGTTATGACGCTCCCCTGAAACAACAATAATATACAAAATAATTAGCGGCCGTGTGATATGTCAATAAATATAATCACCTATATTGTTTCTTGAATAGTATTTGCTAACAAAATCAAAAACATATTTAAAAAAATATAAGATTCTTTTTTTATTTTATAAAAAAAACGACCGAACAAACTTGATATAAGAAATAAAACAAAAAAACATCATATATTAAAAAAAAGTTTACTTAAAATTATCAGAATATAAACTTTTTTGTTTAATCGATATAGTAAGTGTTCGTATACTAACTCATACTTTAATAGACAGTGTTTTCAATATATAATGTTAATAACATAACGTTATTAAACTAGTCAAAATTAAATAAACGCATATATATGGAAATATAAAAAGTTGCTTTAAAATTTTAAAATATTTTAGTATTTGCAAAAAGTATTGCTTGCTTTTCTAACCAATTTATCTATAAAAAAATAATAGAAACAGCGTGTAATGAATCTGAAACCATTTTATTTTGAATGTAAACTTTTTATAAAAAATATACAAAATAAAAAATAATTAACAAATGAAAAACAAACCAATTTTTTTTTATTGACTAAAAATCTAATATTGTTTTAATATAAAGAAAATCCAGTTTATAACAAAATTTGTTTAGTTTTTATATGATAACATATTAAAAATTTACAACCCTAGCCACGAAAGAGGGTGAAGACTTGTAAAGTAAAATGAACAAAAAAAAGTTAGCAAAAAAAAAAACACAGTTCTGAAAATCAAATGTGAATAATACAAAATTATCAAAAAAATAACAAGTTTTTGTAAATCAAGAGTAAACAATAAAATTTCAATCTCAAAAGAAACCTTTCTGTCAATCAAAACCAAACAATATAATATAAGCAAAAGAGAAAACAGAGTTTTTTGTCAAATATTTACACGTTTTTTAATTTTTACGCAAACTAATTACCCTTGACTAAAAAGCCTCAAAAAAAAACAAAAAAGAACCCGAATTTTATAATTTTAAAAAAATTTTGCCTGGACAATAAAAAAAGTATTTTTGCAAGTTTTTTAATCGAGATTATTATATATATTATTATAAACTTTAATTTAAAACTGTAGTTTTCTTTTGATTAACAAAAACTTGTTTTTTTCAGATAACACCTTATTGTTTATTTCGGTTGACAAAAAAAGATTTTTTATAATTAGAACTCTATTGTTCGTCTCGCTTGACAAAAACGTTTTTTTTATGACTGGACTTTTTTTGTTCTTTTCTTATTCTCAAAAGTTTACTTGTCGGTTACAAAAGCTGTAATAGAAAAAACAAAAAAATGTTAGTTCTATGACAAAAATAAAAACGTCGAGTTCTCTTGTATAAAAAATATGAAAGTAATTGTTTATTAAAAAGTAGACTTCACTCGAATTTATATTTTATAAAGAAAAACAATTTTTTATCACAAATAAACTTTTTCTACTTATTAAAAAAAAATTTAGACTTCGGGATTTGTGTATTTTTTGGTTCTTTTGTTTTGACAAGTCTTTTTCATAAACTGAATTTATGTAAAATATTTTCTATATGCGTGTCAGTTTTTATTAATATATAAAAAACTGAATTCGAACAAACATATTTTATAAAAATTAAACGTATATTTGCATTTATTAAAAACAACCTTTTCTTTATAAAAAATAGTATCGTATTTTTTGTTTTACTAATATTGACTTATTTTTATTAAATTAATTTTTTGTTAACTCTTGTTATGCTCTTACCATGCCTTCATCCCTATTATTCTCTTTAAGCTTTAAATTACATAAGTTGCTTGAACTCAGTTCAATTCGAAACACGAGCGCTAAATGGTGGGAGAAAACGAAGCCGGTGACGCATATTCTACCAAGAACATTCCCGTTTGGTCTAGTTCCTCTTATGGATAAACCAGTTTGGAAGGAAGATGATGGAAAAGCTTACGATATTGTTGTTTATCTTTTTTTAAACGAGATATATAAATCAACTCAGTTTAAAGCAAATGATGATTTCAATCCTAGAAACTTTAAAGTCGAGTCTTGTCGTTTATATAAAGTTTTAAATTGTCAAAATTATAAAGGAGTAAATGTCGAAGAGACAGATTTTAATATGGAAGAGCATTTAAGATGTTACAATATATCTGAAAAGAGAGATAATATTAGATTCTATATATACCAGCTAGACTCTGAAAAAAAAAATATTGTTCTTGAATATCTTGAAAACAACCCTGATCGTGCCATTCGCTTATTAATTACACTAGAGCCTCGTCATGGAGAAACAATAGAAACTTCTTACATAAAAACAAAGTTTATGAAACTTTCTCTAGATAGAAAGAACTTCGAGTTCCTCGACGTAGAAATCGAAAAACAAACAAAATAAACAACGGTGTCATTCAAAACAGAAAATCAAGAGATATTAATAAGTATGTGTTAAAAGTAAGTAAATCCGCTTATTAACAAAAATAATTTTCATTTATTTTTTTTTGCTAAAACCATTTTATTTTAATGCTTATTTGTTTACATTCAAAAAATACAATATTAAGCAAAGATGTTTAATAATGTTTATTCTCTGTAAAGTGAACTAAAAGTGCTTCTTTTATTTCGCAAAAAACAGAAACGTCAATCATATTTTTTTTCATGTTTGTACAAGATTCAAATATAAAAAAAACGTATTAAAAACAAAATTTTTGTCTAATTGTATTAACCTTTAAGAAAGTTCTGTTTTAATTAAAACTTTTTTTCAACTTTGTTTTAAACTTAAACTGTTTTTTCTTTCACCTTGTGTTTTTTATTTTAAACATTTATAACCATTTTGATTTAAATTTAGAACACCAATTATATAACGACTTTTTGTTTTTTAATCGAGTTCTGTACATTGTTTAATAAAACTTGAAAAAAAACAGCATATATGTATTTCTTTACAAATTATAATAATGATACAGAACCGACAAATCTCTTTTTGAATTTAGCAGTGCTCTTAAAAAGCATTGACTTTGAAGTATTTTTTAGCACGATCGAAGTTAATGTTGAAGAGATGAACTAATATAACTCTATTATAATACTCTCAACCTCGCAGAAAATTTCTTGTTTGCCAAAAGATAAAAATCTCTCTAGCAAGGTTTTTTCATTAAAACGTGAAATCGATTAACTTCATAGAAAGAATAAAAATTTAAGTTCTTTAAATTGAAGAAAGCTTTATTTCGCTGTTTTTTTTGAATGTTTTATAGGTTTCATTAACATATAAATTAAAAATCAGCTTTAGAAGTACAAAAAAAGTTTCCCAAAACCTAAAATATTAATCATTTTAGAATTTAAAAAACATTTAGAGATATTAACTCTGTTAGGCTTACAACAAATGTGTGCTCATGATTGATTTTTGTTGAAACAATAAAAAAAAACATGAATATAATCTGAAATTAGCAGACTTAGTGACTTTAAAAAAGTTCACGTATATAAATAGTAGTCTCACGTCTATATCAAAAAAGGATATAAGAAACAAACTCAATAGAGATTGCAAGATAATTATATTTAGAAACTCTTCTCTCAATAATTTATTAGCAGAGAAAAACCAAAATATTAATGAAAACATGGAATGCCGGTCAAGCCTAAAACAAAAAAAGATATATAACCCAATAAAGTCAACTATATTGAACAGACAGTTTTATAGATGTGCTTGTTATAAGCCTGATATGTGCATAATTTGAAAATATATTATGAAAAATGTGATATTAAGAAACGTTTCGTATATCATACAAGTAAACTAGCGAAAAAAAATAGTCATTAGATATGATCAATTAGCACATTACATTATATTTATCTCAAGCTTTATCAAATAAATCAAATTTTCCATGAGAAACGCTTGAGGACATAAGATGAGACAGGATAATATTGTTTCAATAAAAAAAATAACTACAAAGAAGAAGAACGTTATTTTTTGTAAACATAGAGATGAAATTATAAAAGGCCATTATCAATTATATATTCTCTACCCGATTTACGAAAAAACGAAGGTTTTTTAGATTTTGTATATCGAATGTATAACCGATACAAAAAATATACGATCGGAGTAAACAAATCGATCAAATAAAGAAATAATATCAACTCAAAAAAATGACAACAGTAGACCTCAATTATTTACATTGTATATCATCCAAATATTGCTGCAAATTTCTTATGTGTTATATTACGAGTTTTTTGAAAGCAAGAATATTAATCAATATGTCAATCATTGCAAATTTATTGATTATTTGATTAGCGAAATAGCTGCAGTTGATAACAGAAAGTTGTCTGAAAACCAAAATTTTCAAAAGTTAAGATATCATCCCGTTCTGTTTGGAAAAAGAATTCAATGTGTCTACTATAAAACACAAGAAAACTAACAATAAGTGTAAAAAAAGCAACGTTTACTTGCGCAAGTATAATTATTTGTAAGGATACTCTTTGGATTGACAAAACATTGGGAAAAACAGATGAATGTTTTATTTATTTTTTTTGATAATTAACATTTGAGCAGTTTTCGTAAGCAATTTACAAAAAAAACAGATTATTAAAACAAATAATTTTAAAAATATCTATTTTCTTAGTTTTTTTATTCAATCTTGGCAAAAAAGGTTTAGATAAAAAAACAAAAAGAATTTACCAAAGCATTCTTAAGGGTTAAAAAACATTATAAAAAATTTAGTAGCACAACTCAAATCTTAAAGAAAATTTAGGTAAAAAATCAGTATTTTATCTAAATAAAAGACAATTTCTTTGTTTATTTTAAAAACTTTTTTTATATATTTTGAAGAACTGTTTAAAAAAATTTAGAAAAAAACTAAATAAAATAAAGTTTCAAATATTTTAAAAATTTTTATAAATTGATTTAGTGAGTTAGGATTCCAATTCTTTTACATCAATTTCACTTTCAAAGTTTTCTTTTATATTTTTCAGATAGATATAATTCTGGTTCAGACCAATGAATCAAAAAACCTGTATTTAAAAAAAACAATATTATTCTATCATAGTATATTTTGGTGATATAAAAAATGTATCAAACTGCTACATTTAAAAACGTTAACGTAAAAAAGTGTACTAATCAGATACATATCAAAATTTTTACTTAAAAAAAGTGTATCAAAAAAAGCCTAATTTTTTTTTATGATTTAGTGCCAAAATAAACATAAAAAAGCATCCCGTACAAGAATGCTTTTTGAGTTAACAATAAAACACGTAGTTGTATATTGTGCATGTTTTGTTACTAGTCTCTTAAATGCGAAAAACGCTATACTGAAATAACGATTATTAAAAACAGATAATATAACGATTTATTAATATAATACTGGGAGAAATTTTCGGTTGTTGACGAATAAGATAGCAATTTTTTAAAAAAGTTTATGTTTGATTAAAGAAATATTTTTGATAAATGTGATTAAAAAGCTATTTAAAGATTCAATTTTATACTTTTAAAACCCTTTTACAAGTCGCATCGTTCTATCATTAGAAATTTGAAACTTTTACGTTAAAAAACATCATTAAATAAAATGTAAAGTCGTTGAAAATAAAAAAATCATTAACCGCTAATGAAACGAGTTAAAAGCTTCGAATAATCAAAATGTTTTAGTCATAGCCCTTTAAAAACTAAAAGAAAAGTATTTGATAATTTCAATGAATCCTTAAAAATATATATCATATCTGTGCGCTAAACAACTTAGAAAACTCAGGCAAGCTGGATTTTAACAGAAGATTTTTGCTTTATTAACAACACTTTCGATATATACATAAGTTTTCCGGTAATATTATAAAAAAATTGGAGTTTTTAACGTGATATGTATTTGGTAAATCCTTATCATAATTGCTTTTAAAACAAATTATCTTCTAAATATTGTTGTTTTTTTATTATAATCGATAAAAACGACAATAATAAAATGTAAAATTTGATCAACATCTGTTAAACTACCAAATCATTGTCAAATATAATAGTGTAGATTGGTGATTACGACACACTTCTTATATGTCTTATTCTAAAAAAGAAACGAAATTATAAATCTAATGAATAGGTTCAAAGTGGCAGACAAATTATCAGAATAACCGAAAAGTTCTCGATAGCCATTGAATTTAATTAAAGATATGGTTTCATTTTTTACGTTTTCTAGAATTATCAGAACATATAAGAATGTATAAATTGAGCTTTCTAACAAATACCTTTATGTTTTGACATAAAAGAGGGAAAAAGCCAGAAATCAAAGAGAATTGTTCTAACATAAAATATATAACAAAACGATTAACACATAGAGCATTTAAAAAAAACATTAATATGTAAAGTCAACAAACTTTCCGTAAAAAACATGTTCAATTGTTCGACTTCACTTCTAATTCAGTAAAACCAAAGTGTGTTTTTTCAAGGGTTAATAATGATTAGGAAATACAAAATCTTTAAAGACGAAAATATAAAAGACTGTGTTTTTTTATATACAGTTTGTTTAGATTGTATCATTGTCATAAAAATAAATTTTTTATACGTTATAGGATCTATATGTCTATATGAGTGTTGACCGTAAACAAAAAGAATAAATATAATTTTTTTTAGAAAAGTTTATTGAAGTTTAACAATATAAAGCAAGGAGTTGATTCTAGTATTTATCTCATTATACTATACTATTATAAGTGAGTATTTTTATTATGTTTTTATTCATTTTGCCTCACATAAAACGTGTAAGAAGGTTTCTATTTAAACGTTATGTGTTGCGTTTTAATTTCATATTTGTTTTTTATATCATTAAAATTAAGATTATGCTTTTTTTCGAAACTGTTTTAAGCAAACAGATATTGATATCATACGATGTTTATAACAACAGTTTATGTTTCTAACTATACGACTTTTAATTGTGTAAAACTATCAAAATAAAAAAACAGACTCAGATTAAAATATAGTATTAGTTGCGAACACTTAATTAAATAAAAAATTTTTTTGGAATGTATTGGGTTGGCGATGTGATGTTTATAAAAAACCTGTTTATGCTAATGATTATCATACGAACCATGTTTTTTTTTGTTATAACCAGAGAAACGAATGTACTTATTTAAAACTTTTAAGACTTTTCATAATTTTTTTCTGATTCTGCAAATTTTTAATCGATCTTCACTTTTAGCGATTATAAGCAAAGGTGTGTGTTTTTTTATTTAATCCTCATAAAAAAAACTTTACTACAACGACTACTGAATATGAAAACAATCGAATAACACATTATTTCCAAGTTCAAATTATTTTTCTAATAGCAATAATATATTTTCGCAAGCTCTCGAGAAAACACAAAAAAAGTTTAATCAAAATGAAACATGTGCATCTGACTTAAGTATAAAATGTTATTGCTTTAAACAAAGCTAGCGACTACATTGTTTATATAGATATATCTTTAATATTGAAAGCAGCATTATACAAAAGAATTACTAAAGAAATAAAAAAATTTGAAATTATCAAAAACAACTACTAATATTGCTGTCAATATCAGCTGTTACAACATATAAATTTCTATGATTTTACATATTTTTACGTGAAAAACTTACGTGAAATGTGTAGATAGATACACTAGGGATTATATGCTTGATAACAGATAAAAATTATAATTTAAAAAAAATAAATTAAAATTTTTTTTTTAATTTTTTTCATTTTTATAAGTTATTTAAAGAAAAAATATCTGTTTTTTAAAACAATTAATTAGATCACAAAATGTAATCAGTTTGTGAATCACACGTAGCCGATTTATTTTTTAAAAAAAGATATTTAAACAACGAATTGTTGATTTTTATTTGAAAGAAAACAGTGATTTTGAATTAAAAACACAACGAAAAAAAACCAATATACGTAAAATCTGTTTATTCGAGTTCTCTTAACATACGTATGTATATATCAATCGAAGTTATATCTTCAGACGCCAGTTTTTAAAAACCATTTATATTTCTTTATATTAATAACAAAAATTGCTCCCCTCTCTCTCCAAACCCTTCTTAAGTTACAGAGTTATTCCGAAATATAAAATAATTTATGCCAAAATATAAAATAATTTATTCCGAAATATAAAATAATTTATTCCGAAATATAAAATAATTTATTCCGAAA
>SBJP01000521.1:0-13915 GCA_014805705.1 Cucumispora dikerogammari
TAAGTAAAGAAAATTGAAAAACGAAAACAGAATACACCCAAAATTTTTTTTTAAAAACAAATGACAGGCGTGAAGAAAAATGTTCTTACATACTTGTAATTAATAAAAAACATAAAACGTTTGAACCAGGTTGTTCTCATATAAATTGCAAGTAGTGTACGAGATAGCATATGTCTCTGTATTAAACTTAGATGAAACACTACAATTCAATCATATCGAAGAAAAAATGGTGTGAAATAGATTTATATATAAAACAGGGAGTAAACAATCTAAAAGCACGTATTTAATCTGCTTGATTAAAAACCAGCGGTTATTGTGTTATGAAACTTTTTTTGCTATGTAAATGAACTAAACATTATTTATAAACAGAAGACACGAATTAAGATATGTTATTTGATTTGTGTATAGTCTGTTAATTTAAACAAATATATGAGATATTCGATACATATGTAGAAAGTTGGTCTTTTTTTTTGATCTCTGATTTATCTGTTTTGCAGTATTTTTAGATTAAAAGACAAACTCAAAGTTTATCGATTTCATATTCGATAAAAGTTTTGTAATCTGTTTTTTCGCACTATTTGAAGTCGGATAAAACTTTGATCATCTTTTTCGACTTCATATGAAGTCGAGTGGTTTTTTAGCAAATTTTTTCGACTCCATATGAAGTCGAGTGGTTTTTTTAGCAAATTTTTTCGACTCCATATGAAGTCGAGTGGTTTTTTTAGCAAATTTTTTCGACTTCATATAAAGTCGAAGTGCGTGAAAGGGTTAAGGAGGGAAGGGGAGATGTGTTTGGGGTGTAACAATTAATAAATGATCGAAAAAAAGAAAGTAAAATTTTTATCAAAAATAACGTGGTTTTAACTCATGAACACTTCGTTTTAGAACTACTCGAAGACAATTTGTCAATTTTAAGATGTTAAGCGCTAATTTCGTTTTTACAAGATAAATTGTGGCTAAAAAAAAGAACAGAGTTGTGAAGTTTGTAGTTTTTTTATGTATATTAATAATTATAAAAAAAGTAGGATCGACTTTACTTGGAGATGTGCAGCCCATTTATGTATAATTTTAAAAAATATGTTTTTTTAAAGAGAGGTGCGTTCATCGAGGGTTTTGGTTGTAACTTTAAACAGGTTATTAAAGTCGTGATAAGGTATAGTTGTAGACATCTTTGATATTCGATTGTGTTAAGCATTAACTTTTCTTAGCCCACGATTTTGAAAATCCTTAAAAAACTATGTTCGAAGAATCCTCTCCACGACTTTTTCAATAACAAATTAGGGGGTCAAGTAAAAATCGTACAAATAGACGAAACCATGCTCAGCTACAAGTGCAAGAGTCACCGAGGGCGAAGCCCGCAAAACAGAACAGACTCTCTATGTATTGTAGAAGTCAATAGATCTATTGAAAGGGCGTTTGCAGTTGTAATTCCCAATAAAAGCTAAGCTATGATAGTCCCCATAATTGTCTAACAGTTTGCAGCAGAGTCAACAATTTACACTGACGAACATAAAGCCTATTATAATTTAAATTTTATTAATTTTATCTATCGAACAGTGTGTCATAAATACGAGTTTGTTAATCGGGAAACAAATGTAAACACTCAAGCCATTGAATTCTATCACAGAGAATTAAAACACGAAATAAAAAAAAGAAAAGAAATAAATACTCTAAACAGGCCCGGTTTTTTAAAAGAGTTTAATTTTTATTTCAATAATCGTGAAAATTTTTGTGACGCAGTTCTTCAATTATTAAAGTTTTAATTTAAAAAATCTTTTCTTTTTTTAAACTTTCAGTTTTTATCTTATATAAGATTCTTTAAGAAAAATTTTTTTATTTTTTTATTTTTGGGGGAAAATTTTTTAGTTGTGTCTTTTGAGGGAGAAATTTTTTAGTTGTGTGCCTTGGGTAGGGATTTTTTAGTTGATCTGAAAGTTTTAACTACCAAAGGGTAGACAGAGAAAAATGAATAAACTCTTTCCTTATTGACTATTTTTTGTTTTTTTTTGTTTTTTCACAGTATTTTTTTTAGTTTTTAGATTATCTCACAACTGTTTTTTTTTGATTGTGTTTTTATTATTTATTTTATATAATATCTTTTCTACATAATTTTTTTTTAATTTCATATAATATTTTTGCAGTTGATTTTTTATTCTCTATTCCCTATATTGCCTTTTGTGTTTTTTTTATTTAATCTTTGATTTTACTCTTTACCCTTTTTCTCTAAAGTTAAATATTCTGTTTTGTGTTTTGATGTTTAAGTTCCGTTTCACGAAATTTTTGATTTAAAACGTTTTTTCTGTTGAACTACTTTTAATTAATGACTTAAATGTATAAACTTTTTTTTGATTTTTACGTAACAAAGAGGAGCTTTCTATAATTAATAAAAATTAGTGACATGTTTTTATATTTTATGTTTTTTTTGTTTTTATTTAAGTTTCATGCTCATGAGAGAAAAACAAATTTTTTGTTTTTATGTCTTTTTGATCAGCGCTGTTTTTTTTAATACCCGAAAGAGGGGTCTGCGATTATATAAACAGTTTTTTCTGTTAAAAAGTTTAGTTAAAAATGTAAATTAAAATTTATATAAAAAATTTAAATTTAAAGTTCTACGTATGTAAAAATGTGTTTTTTTGGGTCGGTGTTGTGTATAACCACCTTCAATTACTAATGTGTATTCACGCTTATCAAGTTTTTTGTTTTTTCAAATTAATTATTCTATAAAAGTATGCACACATCGCTGAAATATATTAAATTTTAAATATATTAATTTTTATTTGATATTAGTTTTTTAGTTTTAAAGTAACACGCGTAAAAAAGCAATTTTTTATTTATATCAAGAACAAAAATCTGGGTTTTTACATTATATTTTTTAATCAAAAAACGCGTAGCGCGCGCCGATTAAAAGGCGAAATTGATTTTTGACTTGTTTCTTTTTTTATACGCGCTTGTTTTCTAAAAAATACGAAAAAAAAAAGAATTTTTTATTCTCATGCAAAATATTTGTTTTTTTTCCAAATTTTTTTTTGATATAGTGATTTAAATAGAAAAAGTGTTTTTAGTTTTTACGTTAGATAGCAACGAAGTGGTTTTGAATAAGGAAAAACAGTTAAAAATTTTTTTTCGATCAGACTTACAAATTGAAAAAATGTTTTTGTTCGTTTGTTTATTTTTTCAAGCTCATTTTGTTTACGAAATTTATTTTTTTGGATTATTAGACAAAGTTTTCAGAATAACAAATGAATTTAGTAGTTTTTTAAAAGGATGCAACAATCAATATTTTTGTTATAAAAAGCGATTGTAAATTATATTTCGACACAACAAAATTTTTTTATTTCAAGATCACTGTTTACTAGTTACAGTTATATTGGATTAAAGTAAATGTTGAAAAACATTCCGCTTATTTAGCACATCAGACATTTTTTATGAAAAAAGTAAACAGCTATTTGTATATTTTCAAAATGCTTCCTTTAAACAACAGGTTTTTAACTTTTTTAAATAATACATAGCAACACAAAAACATCAAAAAAAGCATATTAAATAACAATATCATAAAAATAGATCGTAAAACAAACTATAACTAATATAAAAACTCTTTTATCAGTTTCTATTTTTAAATATTACAAATAATAATTATATATATTGTGCCGGATTTAAAAAGATCCGGGATTATTATGTTCCTATATGCTTTTAATTATAGAAAATTAATCAAGAAAATAAAGAGTCAAAAAAATTAAAATTAAAATGATAAAAAAAAATTTAGATGTTTTTATTATCCGAAAAAACAATATAAACTAAGTTTTAAAACTTGTCTAAATCTGTTACCAGCAGACATGGGATAAATTTTTTTTCAAAATGTTTATATTCAAAAAATCGCTTTTTTTATGAATTATTTTTTTAGATATTCAAAAAAAATTTTTTGATGACTTTTGGTGTTTTTTAATCTGATTTTTGTAATATTTAAATGTTTTATGCGTAAATTTAAACAGATATTTTTTTTGATTTTCTAGTGGTTTTTTGAAGATATTTAATTAATGATAACTGTTAGTGTTCTTTAATTAAATTTTGGTGATATCTAAATGTTTTATGTGTAAATTTAGATCGATATTTTTTTGTTTTTTTTTAGTGGTTTTTTTTGAAAATATTTAATTAATTTTTTTTAATGACTGTTTGTCTTTCTCAATTATTTTTTTGTAATATTTGAATGTTTTATGTGTAAATTTAAACTGATATTTTTTTCGGTTTTTTTAGTGATTTTTTTTTTTTGAATATATTTAATTAATTTTTTTGATAGTTTTTAATAAATTTTTTTTTGATAATTTTTAATTATTTTTTTTTGATGATTTTTAATTATTTTTTTTTGATAGTTTTTAATTAATTTTTTTTTAATGACTTTTAGTGTTTTTTAATCGGATTTTGTGATATTTAAATAACTAATTTTTAACTATTTTTACATTTGTTTATAATTGTTTTTTTACTGATTGTGAAGCGCGGGACGCACGCCCATGACACAGGCGCGATCTGGCGTAGCCAGCTTTTAAAATTCTCCATTTTATAATAATCATTAACTCATATAAAATTTGTTTTCAACGAGACTCGAATCTGCCCTCTTTACTTCTATGTTTAATTGTCAACCACTACTCTATTAGTGACATAAAAAATATAATTTAAATATATAAAAACCAATTATAAAAAAATATCAAAAAATTCCTTTCGACTAAATCCCATGGTTTCTGTTGTAACAAACGAGGAAGAATATAAAAGCATAACTCTGTTTCTTTTAGTGAAAGATGCTAAAATACTGCTTTCAAAAGATTCAAAATACAGACTCAAGAAGAAATCGCTCCACTTTATGTTGATCACTGATTTACTTTATCTTAAAGATGATGAAGGATTACATAAGAGAGTGTTACATGGGAATGACATTGAGTTGATGAAACTTGAAGCAACAAAACTTCATAATGTTCAACACTTTGGGGCAAATCGATTCGAAGACGTCTGTAACAAGTTTTTTTTCAAAATACCAAGAGATATAATTCGTGAAGTCTTGTGAAATTGAACCACGTGTAGACAGGCATAGCCTTTGAAAATAAAAGAAACACAGATTCACATTTTAGTCAAAAGACTAATGAAAAGTCTGATGATTGATTTTATCGATATGCAAAGATATAAAGACCAAAACGAAGGTAATGCTTGGATTCTTACAATTATCGACGTATATTCGAAATTCGCATGGGCCTTTCCTTTGGTTAAAAAATCTGGTATTAAAGTCTCAAAAAACCTCGAATCTTTTTTATACACAAACACAGGCCAACCTATGATTATCCAAAGTGACAATGGAAAAGAGTTTATTAATAAAGAAATGTCAGCTTTATGTGAGCGTTTTTTAATAGTTTTTAAACATTCTAGACTTAGATATCCTTAGGCAAATGGTCAGATTGAGCGGTTCAATCAGACATTAACAAGATACTTTCAAAAGCACATTTTTGAAGAGGAGGCTAATGAAAAACCCTTTAACAAGCTGTGGTTCAAACATCTTAACAAGTTTATGTACAACTATAATCTTGAAAAACACTCCTCTGACAAAAAAATCTCCTTTCTCCTTGCGCCTCCAAATTACAGGCTATAATACCGCTTATATGAATGATAATAATAAGCAAAAAGATAATTTGGACTCAACACAAGCAGATTGTGATGAAATAACACTCTTATCAAACAAAGAAACCGAACTTTTATTCGAAGAGAACGAGAAAATATGGGAACCTTCGGTTTCTTTAAACTATTTTTCTAGAATAGATAGAAACTCTTTGGTTCACCTCTCAAAATATGACATTTCAGTAGGTGATAGTGTTATAATTGCAAAAGATTTTGACAACAATACAAAAACAAAAAAACTAAAACTATACTCATTTTTTTTCTAATTCCTCTAAAGTTATAGAGTTGCTCTCAAACAATCGAATTAAAATAAAAGCCGAAAATGAGTCTGAAGAAATCGTTCACTTATCCTGTGTAAAGAAAATAATATAAAGTTAATTAAAATAAATTTTATAAAATCTTTTTATTCAATCTTAAAATTACATCTTCCCTAAACTTTTAACAAACCTTACATAAAAACTACTTTAAACAATATCAAAAAAACTAAATCAAATTATGATCTAATTTATTTTTCTTTTAAAAACCTAAATAAAATAAATATCATTTTTTTACATTTTTATATTAATTTATAGTATCGATTTTTTTCAAATTAACAACCAATTTAAATAAAATAATTTTAATTAAAAAATTTTTTTTTAATTAAAAAAATAACATCATGGGGATTTGGACGCGTGTTGATATTTATATATACGATCGCGGCTGTGGCATAATCGCGCGCTACGCGCGCGACATTAATTCACATTAAATGAATATTTTTTTAATTTACTTTTTTTTCTGCTTTTTTAATATTATTAATGTCTATACGTTTAGAAATATAATAATCGAATCTAAATCACACAAAAATAAAAGATCAATCATTACCACAAAAAATGTTCTGGTTTGACTAAAAAATATTTGAAAAAGACATTAAAAAAAAGATTTTGTAAATCTCAGCGTTAAATATTTTCTATATTAATTTTTATAATATTTTTTGTTTTTTATACAAAATAATATAAGAAATATTTTAACGAAAAGACGTTAAAATATTTTTTATATTAACTTCTATAGTATTTTTGTTTTTTTTATAGAAATTATATAAAAATATTTTAACAGCTTTCCGTTAAAATATTTTCTATATTAATTTCTATAATAATAACAATTTATTATATAAAAAAATACAAGAAATATTTTAACGCCAGTCGCTTAATCAAAATTTAAATAAAAAAAAAATTTAAATACAGAGTTATTATTACTGAATATATGAAAAATTATTACTGAATATATAGAAAATTATTACTGAAGATATGGAAAAGTATTACTGAAGATATAGAAAATTATTACTGAAGATATAGAAAATTATTACTGAAGATATGAAACATTATTACTTAAGATATGGAAAATTATTACTGAATATATAGAAAATTATTCTGAATATATGGAAAATTATTACTGAATATATGAAAAATTATTACTTAAGATATGGAAAATTATTAATGAGGAAAAAGTGTATGTTATTTACTGAATAAAATATAGTAGATAAGATGTTAAAAGCAAATATTTTGGTGCATATCACTTAGGAAATTAGATGATATTATTAATTTTTTTTTAACATATTAATTTACCTAATTTTTAAATTTTATAGGTGATAGCTTGTAAACGAAAAAACAGTAGATTTTTAATAAGTAGTTTAATTAAAAATTGTGTCCCGAATAAGCTATATCAAGAAATTTTTTCATATGTGTATAAAAGCCTTTGAAATCTACCTCTGCATTTATCTGGACAATTACATTTTCTATCGTCAAAACAACTTCATCAAAATTTCTAGGGCGTGGTCTTACATTATAATAAAGATTTTTAAGAGCAGAAAATACTTCTTCTATTAGATTTAGTTTTGGGCTGTAGGGTGGAAGAAATTTTTGTGCGATTGTTTTTGTATTTAAAAAATTCGTGGTCAACAGACTTTTATGGAACCTGACATTATCCATAAAAACGGTTTTATCAGTAAATAAATTTTTGTCCAGGGAATCTTGTAAAAATGTAATTAGTAGTTCAGTGTTGTATGCGGCTGAGACAATTTTTCAATTTATTATTCCCGTGTTGGATATTATGGCAAGCAGGGATACGTTTTTCTCCTTGGAAGTCGGAACTAATATGCGCGCTGGTGTATTAATTGGACTATACGCATAGTTTGAAGACGAATGAAGATTAAATCCAGTCTCGTCTAAAAACAACATTTTACTCTCTTCTAGTAATCTAGTGCGTATGGTATAATTTTTTCTAAGGTTAATTACTTCTCTTGAATTCTTTTTTTTTCGCCGAACTTTCTGATTTTTTTCTGGTTATTCCTAATTCTTTTAGATATCTAGAGACCATACCCTGGCTTCTCAAAACGTTTTTGCTCTCCAAATATGTTCGCATACCCTTCTGTGTTAACGATGGGTCTTCTTGAACTACATTGGCCAGCAATACTTGCTGTTCTGTTAATCTGGATTTTTTTCTACTCGATTTCGGTAACAACTTTTTTAATGAAATGTCACTTCTGTCAGTTAAAGTCACCTCATTTATTAAATTGTAGGCAGAGAAGTTTGATAAGTGTAAATCACTATCTATTTCTCTCGCACTCTTATTATTATTTATCATTGAATAAACATTTTTAAGTGTTTCTAATGATATAGTGCTTCTTCTCTTTCTATTTATGTCATTTTGAGTTTCATTGATATTGGCGACTATGCACGAAAATTTATACGAATCTTTATATTCACTTTATCTAATTCAAACTTTATTGAATTATTTTTATTTATTAAATATTCTTTTAATATTTTATATGTATATCTAATAATTTTCCATATATTCAGTAATAATTTTCCATATATTCAGTAATAATTTTTTATATCTTCAGTAATAATTTTTCATATATTCAGTAATAATTTTTCATATCTTCAGTAATAATTTTTCATATCTTCAGTAATAATTTTCTATATTTTCAGTAATAACTTTCTATATCTTAAGTAATAATTTTCCATATCTTTAGTAATAATTTTCCATATCTTTAGTAATAATTTTCCATATTTTCAGTAATAATTTTCCATATCTTCAGTAATAATTTTCTATATCTTCAGTAATAATTTTCTATATCTTAAGTAATAATTTTCCATATCTTTAGTAATAATTTTCCATATCTTCAGTAATAATTTTCCATATTTTCAGTAATATTTTTTCATATCTTCAGTAATAATTTTCCATATATTCAGTAAAAAGTATGTAAAAAACCATACAATTAATATATAAATTATTTTAACGGGTTAATATTTTAATGCCACATTTATGATAATACTTTCGCACGGGTCATCAGTTTTTTTTGTTTTTTCGTTTTTAGTATCAAGTGTTAATTTTTTAAAGCCGAAATTAGAATCTTCTTTTGTACACATATAGTTGCTTATTTTAGAACCAAACTCAAGTTTCCTACAATACCTTAATTTTATATCTATATACAGAATGTATAAGTTGTTTAAAAAAACGTTTAAAGATAAAAAAGACAGTTTAAAGGTCTACCGATTAAATTTTTTTATTGATATAGTAATTTTCCCCTTTTGATCAAACACATCGACACTATATATATCACAGTAGTAATCACGAGCTGTTTTTAATGTCGATGTATAATTATATATAAAAAATATCTTATTTTCGTGATTTATAGAGCTGCAGAAATTCACGGAATCTGCATTATCGATGAAATAAAAAAAACAAAAACAATACCATTCTTCTGTCGTTAAATAGTACCCCATTTATGTCTCCGTTATTAAATGTCAGTAGTTGCTTTTTTTTAACAACTTAATCGATTGAATAATCAGTGTTTTGAGTAGTTTTTCTTGTTAGTTCTGCAGGTTCCACTCATAAAAATGTTGTCTGCTTTGAGTTTCATTATAATTTCCAGTAAAGTATAAAAATTATCAGTATACAATAGATAATTGTGTTTTCGATATTTATAAGTTAAGTTTCTATCACTTCCAAAGTCGTTAATTCTTTTCCTGTATAAAGATTAATCTAATGAACGTATCCGTTGGCTGAACTTGCATTTACGTACATTTTGATCTCTTTTTTCTTAGGCTTTGTCTTATTAAAGACCAAACTTCCAAATCTTTTTCTATGAGCAATTGTACTCTCATCTATAGACATTTTTTTTAGATAGCCTTGAAAGATAAAGCAAATATTTTATTTTATCAATAACTCTTTTTAGTTATTTTTTCAATCAGGTTAGTTTTATTATTTACTTCGGCGAATTCTGTAATTCTTATGTAGCTTTTGCAAAAGACAAATATATGATATGACATTTTTTCTCTTCAGATCAATCGTTTGCTCTGGTAGGCAATACCAAAAGTTTTTTATATTTAGTAATAAATTAAGTCCCATATATATCGCCAGACTGATGAATGTCTGTTTTTCGCTAATACTAAAATAACAAGGCTTTTATCTAAAAAGCTAAACTTTTTATACTTTTATTTGTTTCATTAAAAATATAACTTATAAAATCGTTCACAAAAAAATATTTTATTAGTTCATCAAAAAACAAATACATAAAAAACTTAGATTTGTCGTATTTTAAAAAACTGGCTGTTGTAATATTTATATTCGAATTGTCCCACCCCGCGTTTTGTATACTAGTAGATTTTGAGAGTTTTTTATCTTTTCTAAGCTACTAGGTATAAATATATCAGTTTCTCCGATCCAACTAAAAGTGAGCTCTTTATTATTCTTATCTGAATCTAAAGAATCGTCTGTTTTACTATTACATTTTACCATGGATTTTTTCCTTTGTTTCAATCGAGATATTTAATTTAAAAACCTTTTTTTTCTGTAGCAAAAACACATACAACGTAGAAGAAAAATAGTGATTTAAGTAAAACAGCTTTGGGGCTGTTGTTGTGTATTAGTTGATTGCTTTTAACAGTTATGTAAATTAGTAACTGTATAAAAATAAAAGAAAAAATAATACTGTAAGTTCTAAAACAGTGGGTTTCAAATGATTGCGATTACTTTTTTATATTTTTAAAATTATATTTTATTTGTCTTGCTTATTGCGAAATCCGACGTTTAATTTTAGATTGGCGGAAATTTAATATAAAAAATATATGTTATTAAATATTATTTATTTTATACTGTTGCATTTGTTTACAATTAAATTCTTAAAAAAATCTTTGTTTTTCTGAATTCATATAAATATTTTACGAATGGATAAATTTATAAAAAAACATGCATAAAAAAAAATTTACACAAAAAAAAAATTTTATATAAAAAAAAGAAAAATTCCACATAAAAAAAGAAGTATTTTTCAACAAATATAAATAAATATTTTATATAAAAGAATTCACTAAAAAACACCCCCCATGCCTTAAGAGTTAATAACAACCTCTGTATGTTGCATAAGCTCTAAATATAAAAGAGAAAAGGGATATACTTCGAATTCAGAAACTTATATTTTTTTATTATATTAATTTGATTCTCCAATTTCTCAATATTTTCTAAAACTGTACTATGTTCTTGAGTCTGTTTTAAATCTATTTAAAAGACCTATAGTTTTTTAATAAAATATTTCGATATTATTCAATTGTGTATTTTATGTTATACAACACTTGGTGTGACCTTCGTTCGTTTTTGAAATGTTTTTTCTATTTCTTTTATTTCTTTTTGTAGTGCCAATATTTCACTCTCGAGACGTTTTTTTTTGTATACAGAAGATTCCAGAAGTATAAATAACATTCTAGAAAAACAAATATTGATTTTAGAAATATAAATAACGTTTTTAGAAATATAAATAATGATTTTAAAAATATAAATAATGTTTCTAGAAATATAAATAATAATTCCAAAAAATATAAATAATAATTGTCACACCCCACAGACATTCCCCTACGCCACAGACATCCCCTCTACCCCGAAGGCGCACGGTAGGGTGTCTGTGGCGTGGGGTGTGACCAGGGGGCACGGGCGAATTGTTTATGTTCAAAATAGAGCTTGTTGGTAGTGAGTGATCAAATGTTTGTGGCGTGGGAAAGATGTTTTTGGTGTGGGGGGTTATATGGGCTCTGAGTTGAGTTTTTTATTTGTTATTGTTATAAAAATTTTTTTGTTATTTAGACTGTTGCCTCCTGGAAAAGTTTAATATTTTTTGATAAGTAGCATTAGTAATATTTAAGGTTTTTTAACTTTTTCCTCAAATATTTTTCAAAAATATTCGGGGATTTTTTTATGGTTACTTTTGTTTTTTAATTTCTCAATGTTACATTTAAAGTTCCAATTAATATTTTTCAAGTTTAATTAAAAACTTTAAGGTTCAATTAAGCTTTTGTTGAAGTTTTTCTAGTTTTAATTTGACTTTTTTTCAATTTTTTTAAGGTTTAATTAAAGGATTATTTTATTTTTTTTAAGATTTTGTTTAGGTTCTTAAAAAAGTTTTTAATACCAATTAGACTTTTTATAAAACTTTTAAAGAAATTATCAAGTTTTTATTGAATCTTTTTAAACTTCAATTAGACTCTTTATACAAGTTTTTAATGTTTAACTAAACCACTTTAAACATTTAACGTTTAATCGACTTTTTTTTAATAATTTCAAAGTGCAATTAAACTTTATTAAAAACTTTTAGAGTTTAATTAAATAAATTCTTAAAGTTTATTTAAAGTTTAATTAAATAAATTGTTATTTGTTTTCAAAGTTTATTTAAATAAATTCTTAAAAATTTGTAAGTTTAATAACCTTTTAAAAATTTTAAAGGTTTAATTTAATAAATTGTTAAATTTTTTTATCAATTCTTCTCGAATGGGATAGATACTTTTATATTGTTTTTAGGGTTTTATTAAAGTTTTTAATAAAATTTTTTTAAGATTCCATTTTGGTTTTAAATTATTTTTATAAAAGTTTATTAAAGCTGTTTCTTATAGTTTTTAAGTACTATTAAACCTTTTTATTTGATAATATTTTTGGCGCGCGGAACGCGCGCCCATGCCACAGCCGCGATCTGGCTCAGCCAGCTCTGAAAGTTCATCATTTTATAATAATCAACTCAAATAAAATTTCTTATCAACGAGACTCGAACTTGCCTTCTTTGCTTCTGAGTTTAATTGTCATCCACTACTCTACTGATGACATAAATAATTTAATTTAAATATATAAAGTGCAATTATAAAAAAAAACACTAAAGGGTTCGTTTCGACTAAGCCCCATGGTCTCTGTTGTAACGAACGAGGAAGAATATAAAAACAGCAGTCTTTTTGTTTTAGGAAAAGATGCTGAAGTACTGCTTTCGAAAGATTCAAAATATAGGCTTAAGAAGAAATCGCGTCACTTTATGTTGATTACCGATTTACTTTATCTCAAGATGATGGAGGATTACATAAAAGGGTGTTCCACGCGAATGACGTTGAGTTGATGAAACTTGAAGTAACAAAACTTCATAATGCTCAGCACTTTGGGGCAAATCGATTCGAAGACGTCTGCAACAAATTCTTCTTCAAAAAACCAAGGAATATAATTCGTGAGGTCGTGTCAAATTGTACTACGTGTGGACAGACACAACCTTTGAAAGTTAAAGAAACACAGATTCACATTTTAGCTAAAAGATCTATGGAAAGACTGATGATCGACCTTATCGATATGCAAAGATATAAAGAATTAAACGAAGGTTATGCTTGGATTCTTACAGCCATCGACGTCTATTCAAAATTTACATGGGCTTTCCCATTGGTTAAAAAATCTAGTATTGAAGTCTCAAAAAACCTTGAAGCTCTTTTTTACACGAACACAGGCCCGCCTATGATTATGCAAAGTGAGACAATGGAAAGGTGTTTATTAATAAAGAAATGACAGCTTTATGTGAGCGTTTTTTAATAGTTTTTAAACATTCGAGACCCAGGCATCCTCAGGCTAATGGTCAGATTGAGCGATTCAATTAGACATTAACAAGGTATCTTCAAAAGCACATTTTTGAAAAAGAGGCCAATGAAAATGCCTCTGGCAAGCTGTGGTTAAAACATCTGAACAAGGTTGTGTACAACTATAACCTGGCAAAACATTCCTCCACAAACAAAACTCCTTTCTCCTTGCGCCTCCAGATTCCAGGCTATAATACTGTATATACGGATGATAATAGTCAGCAAAAAGACGATTTTGACCCAACACAAGAAGGCTGTGATGAGATAACACACGTATCAAAAGAAGAAACTGAACTTTTACCCGAAGAGAACGAGAAAATATGGGAACCATCGGTTTCTTTAAACTACCTTTC
>SBJP01000522.1:0-13906 GCA_014805705.1 Cucumispora dikerogammari
GAGCAGAAGAAGAGGAGTGTAGAAAAGAAATGTCTAAATAAAAATTGTTTGAAAAATAAGACTTATCAGAAGCTGATAGAAACTAGATTTATTGTAAAAACTTATCATAGAGGCCTTAAAATCTTTAAAAAATAGATTCTGCTAAAAGAACTTTTGAATTTTTTTAGTTTTTTACCCTCTGATCTGATGTTTTTTTCAAATATGATTGCAAACACTTTATGTTTTAAGTGTGATAGATTTTCTTGAAAAACAACGAAGAGATACGCGAGTAATTTATTTTCTCGTGTAAAATTCCGATATTTTTTACATTAAGATACCAGCTTTAACAGCCTGTGATGATAAAAGTGTCTTCTTTAACATAATAAGTGATTATATTGTCGAGGTTAATCATATATTGTGTTAAAAGTAGCTCTAAGAAGAACTTTTTCAATTCTATGTAAATTCTATCAACACACCAAATATTTTTAGTATCCTACTTTTAAGACCTTTTCTTTTAAACAAAAAAGTTTTATCAGAGCCCACAATTTCACTAATACTCTCCAAACTGCTAGTCATTTTTTAACTATTTCAATCTTTCTTATTGTACTCAATACAGCTCTAATAGATAAATAATCAACATCATATTCATGCTTTATCTGTTTTATAGTGCTCGTTTGCATCTCTCATATATAATCATAATTATAAACAATGAGGGTATTCTATATCAGAAAAACATAATGAAAATCGCAACTATTTTTTATATACATTGCAACTTGACTTTCAACAAACCCAGATAAAAGCATTGTCGCTGGAATGTGTTTTAAAACTATCTATTTTCTACATTTTTTACAGTTCAAAAAGCCATTAAAAACTCCCCTTCGAACGCATAAAAAACTGCGGCGTCACGGTTTTTGATTTTCTCGTAAAGAGAAAGTCTGTTTTCTATGTTTTTTTAACATAATTTTTCTTCCCCTCGCCCGCTCCCAATACACACTTTTGCTGTTTTTTATATATAAAAGGCTTTTGTATTTTAAAACCCGCTTTTTATTTTTGTTAAACTTTAAAAGTCTCTCCATGGTGTCTTATAACCAGGCACGCTCACTAAACATTAAACAGTCTCATTATAAAACCTGAATGTTTTAAAAAATATGAATTTTCTTCACTTTTTTGTTTTATTTTTGTACACCCAAAAAAGATATATTTTAAAAAAGTTTTTTTTTGTTTCAAAGACGCTACGCTTAAATACAATCATAAAAAATAAATGGTTTTTTTCGTTGTTTTGGAACACAGCTGTTTTAAATAATTTGCTATTATATTCCATTTCCTTCAGAGATTTTTTATAAAAAAACACGATAAACTAACAACCTGTTGTTCTCCCATATATGAAGTAAAACAAAAAAAATAACACACATGTTTTTGACTTATAAGTCTAAATATGGCGTTTTAAATATTGAAGTTTAAAAAGTGGTGTTAGTTGGTTTAATTTAAATTCATCTTGACGTCCTTTTTTTTGCATCTACTCTAATATTCAAGCCATATATGATCAAAAAGGCCAAAAAAAAAATAAGACACATAATAGTTTCTATTAAACAGAATCGATAAATGAAAATAACATTATTTTTTGTTCTTAAAGTACATCCCGTGGCTTCGAGTGCTTTAGCTAAAAAACTACTAGCGATAATCGAACTTCTCAAGCAATATAAGCGATCAATATGTTTTACGAATTGTTGTGTGTTTCACAATTAACCGTAGTTGGATTTGTTTTAAAACCAAAAACCTTATTACTCGGAAAGTAGATATGTTTCTGAGAGATCATCAATTATTTCTGGTTTTAAAAATACACTAGTTACAAAAAATAAGGTCAACAAACGATATTTTTAGTGCCTCTCAGTTGATTTCTCATCGCAAAAAATCCAGTAGCTTTTCAGGCTGTCTACAAACTATGAAGAAAAATTTGATTTGCGATGATATTAAAGCATTTTTCGAGTGAACTAAACTACTTTTATTTTAAAATCATCAACTAAAGATTTTCATTAATACAGAAATAATCTTTTCTGGCAACTATCTACTGAGATAATGCTATATTTGGTGATATTTTGCAAGTTAAATCTATTCATATCTGATAGAAAGAGTTATGTATAATGTGAACGAATTGAACGCTAAGATCCAAAATATATAATACCAGCTGTAAAGTTTGAGAAATAAATGTTATGCTTGGGAGCGAATTTTATCGAGTGAAATGGAAAATTTGATTTTTATCAAAGAAAAAAAAATGTTTTTTATATACTATATTTTAGCGGACAAGCTGTGTGCTTCTGCATATTCAATCTGACTTAACGAATTTTTTTTTCAACAAGATAACATTCGAAGAACATTTCAGTGCAAGCGAGTATGTTTTTTATCTCCTTTAACATAAAAGTTAATCTTGGAATTCGCAATCGCATATTAAAACTCTCTCGAGCCTATTTGAGCTTACAACAATCAAAAATTGAGCGGATTAATAATAAAAAATAAAGCCCATCTTAAAGAAAAAATAACAATGTTTTGGTATGCATTCTCACAAGATATGATCTCAAACATTATTAAGTCGAAGAGAAGTAATATTTGTTTGTTTAAAGTTTTTTGAGAAAACATTGATTATTAAATGCAGGTAGCTCATTTTTTTAGGAGAATCAAAAAAAAACGCTTTATAATACGTGAACAATTGATCTCATTGGTGTTAGAGTGTAGTTTGTTTTGAAGTATGTTGCATACAAAACGATATTTTATGAAGTCTTGTGTCTATATTTAGAATCATAAAACATAGGAGTCTTTTTTTTTTCACTGTTTTTTTAATTTTTTCATTTTCAGAACCCTCTAAATCCCAAAAAAAACCAATTCATTCTATCGAAATATAAATTTATTATAATCGTTTTTTCATCTTCAAATCTGAGATATCGCTCTTTGTGTTTTTTTCTGTTTGTTCAGTATACGAAAATTGTTTATTTTGATTTTTTTTTTCAGAACGCGAACAATACATATATATGAGCTTTAGGGAAGATATTATATAGAGAATACTTTGAGTTTTTTTTGATTCACATATAGCGAGCGTGTTGTTTTAGATTTAGTATTGCGCTTAATAGAAATAAACCTTTTTATATATGTTTCTCGGACTATGAATACTTGTTTTTATAGAAAACACTTTTCTGTTCTAATATCAAGCGAGCATTTTTTTTATATAAATATTAGACTCTCGACTTTTAAGTAACATTCGATACAATTTCGATAGCAAAACTATATAGATTAACAACACATGAACAAAAACTTTATATAACACTAAACAATCTAAAACTCATTAAATTAGAGCATGATATTTAATATGCAATCTATTCTATGTTCGCTAGTGTAACTCATAATTTAAAAGTTTTTTGATTTAAAAAAAAAGTCAACCTCATAAAATTATTTATTAAAGTTATATTTATTTTTGATTGTCTTAAAAACTACTTACCGTAAAGTTTTTTTTACATATTCAATAAAACATGAAGTATGTATGGTATTATATAATTTATAGTTAAAGTGTATAAAAACTTTCCAGTATCGATACAGATACTTTAAATTATGTTTGACTGTGTATTTTGAAACAATTAAAATACTCTGTGTACTTTTTTACAAGCAACTGTTGTTGATCTTGAATCAGAAAAGAAAACTATCTACTTTTCTTATTTAACGAGACAAAATGATACTTTTTTTTAATTGATGTTAGATCTATGTTGTTCAAAGTGTTTGCTGTGAATTTGTCATCTGTGATAAAATATTTTCTGTACAGAAAAATTAAAGCTAAATTGATTTGTTTGCATTAGAATAACCAAATCTTTCAATAAACATTCTACATGTTATTGCCACATACTTGAATTTTTTAATAATGTATTTTTTTGGCTTGTGAACCATGTTTTATAATAGTATAGTTTTTATTCGTTTCTTTTTGTATTTTTAATAAAACTAAATAGTTTTTTTTTGACACATTTCTGGTTTTTTAATATTTAAACTTGTTTTTTTTTCTGTTATGTTTTGTTTTAATCTTTCAAAGAAAGAGAAGAACTTCGTGAAAAAAACCAATATGTTAAAATAACATCTTGAGTGTTTTTGGTCAATATTTCAGTTCTCTTTAAAACTTTAGTTTTTATAATCGTACTCACTTATTAAAACAACTAGGAGCAATCTTGGGTTCGTTTTTGAGAACAAAAAGATGAAGAAAGAAATCAAATACGACATATTATTGACAAAATGCTTGTGGTTGTTACTCGAATCACTTGTTGTTCTTTATATTTAAACGAAGAACATATATAACGACGATAATGTAAAAATAATGTTTTTTTCTTTATATCTTGCGTGTGTGAATATTGGGCTTTTTTTTTAATAACAGAAGGTGAGCTTTGTTTTTAACACATTCCATTATTTAAAGCATATAAAACTTTCAACACTCGTTTTTACGGTACTCATCTTTTCTGCTTTGAACTGTCAATTGGCCACGGGGTCAATTGTCTCGTTTCGATATGATCTCGCAATCATTCCAATTAAAATAATGATTTGAATATATAACATATCGCAAAAGAATCTAGTTTCTGTTTTAGATATGAAATCTTGTTATGTTTATAAAAACGCTAGTCTTACGTAAATAATAGTTTAAAAAAAAGGTTTTCACTCCAAGTAAAATAAATTGATCTGTCTCGAATTTTTGATCTAATTTAAGCACAGTGGTAAGTATACTATTCGTCTATGTAAGAGCTCTCGTCTGTCTACTACCGAGATGTATTATATTTACGCCGAAAGCGGGTGTGTCAAAAATATAACTTTACATACGTAAATACAAATCAGAATCGAGTATATTTTAATAGTAGCTTTTTGTATCACAGTGAAACCTCTAAGAGTTGCCACTTCTAAAATATTCCGCATTTTAAAATTGCGTCTAAATATCTGTTTTTTGACTAATTTACTAATCTTTTTTCTAACACTTGCCACTTTTTCACCTATAAAAGACACAAGTTTCTCAAATAAAAAATTCAACGATTGAAGAAAAAAGTTAAACAATACTGTACTGTTTTCAGTTTTAAAAAGCATCACACGCCTGAGTGGCTGAAAAGTTCGCTTTAAATTTTAAAAAATTAATTGCAAGAAGTTCAATCGCAAATTTTATTTTACTAGAAGCTGAAATTATTGGTAAATAAGTCACTGAGAACGTAGTGAAGATGAATGTTAAAAGAGACCTAACGATTAAGATAATAGACACAAAGCTAATGGAATGGGTGCGTATGATAGAAGTAAAAAGTGGGGTGCTATCTGATAAAATCCCATTGTTAAAAGCATATGAAATTGCCAAAAACCTTTCGCTTGAAACATACAAAGACTCAACGGGCTGATTAGATAAGTTTAATGCCAGGAATAATATCAGAGAGCGAATATTATCTAAAGACGGTTTTAAATTGTCAAGTGTAAATTTCACAACATGGTGTGATTTCATAAAATTAAAAATGCGTAACTACAAAACATCAGAGATATATAATTATGATGAAACAACTTTATTTTATAAAATGCTGTTTCCTCCCGGGCTTTTAACAAATATAATCTAGAGAGGCGAGACATATAAAGACAAAACTTCATTATTGTTGTGTACAAATATAGGCGGGTCTAATAAACTTTTACCAACCCCCCCTGATAAATCAAAAAAAACTTGCTTTCTTTGAAAGATTTGCTGTTAAATATTTTGCTTCTTATAAAAGTAATCAAAAAGGAAGGTTGATGACCAGTATGTTTAAAGGCGGCCAATGGAGTTTGATGATGAAAAGAAAAAGACTAAAAAAGAATATTTTATTATTAATAGACAATTGCCTTTCTTATAAAATAACATACAGCCAGAGTAATATATAGCGTGTCTTTCCACCCAAAAATTTGACGCCAAAAACACAGCCTTTAGATAGTGAAATAATTCGTAGTTTAAAAGTCAACTTTTATGAATATCAAATGAAAAAGATTGTTATTAGTTTAGAGGAAAATATAAGTGCGGATGGGTTATATAAGCCGGTCAATATCAAAGATGCAATAATATACACCAAGTAGGCGAGGGATGTTGTGACCTCAACGATCATAAAAAATCGTTGGAATAAAGCCGAATATAACTTTGATAATGTAGATGTTGGGGGCTCGGTAATTTAGATAGAAAACTATGTGATTTTCTGCAAAAAAAAAATAGACATCTTAGATTTAGCTGAACAAGATGAACTGTTCGAAAATATACTCGACAGTAATGTTTTTATACTAAGTGAGCACACGATATAGTACTCTCTGAAAAAATCTAAAATAATGAAGTTGATGAAATAATTAAAGAAGTGGAAGAATTTAAAATAAAAAAAGACTTAAAAGAGACAATAAAGTAATTTTATGTATTATAAGAGTATTTGCTTGATTAAAGTCGACTTTCTGAGTAGGTCATCAAAAGCTTAAAGCCTATAGAAAACACACAAGTCGTGAAACATAGCGGCCCGGCCCCCAGTTAAAATCCAAACTACTTAATTGCAAGGCAAGCGTTTTTTCAAGAATACATATTGTTTTTTCTAAAACTTGCCACTTTTTTTTCAAACAAAAAAAAACAAGTTTTATAGGTTTCTTTGTATTTCAAAATAAATATTTTTTTCTAATTTTTGCCAATGTTCAAGATATCCTATAAGCAATATATTTGTTCAAAAAAACTAAATAAAATAAAAGATAAAAAGCATGAAAAAAAAGACTTAATTACAAACCATAGTTAACTTGAAAAGGAAGCTTTTTAAATTTTGTGTTTAATTAGAAATTTTTTATATTTTTCTAAAGGAAGCAAATCTAATCGATTACGGCTTTTCGCCTTCAGTATGTTAGAATCTACTTTCCTATTAGTCTTATTATAATAATCTAACATAGTTTTTTCGATACGGTCTTTTATCCAGTTACTCAGTGCTATCAAAACACGGGTGTTTTCTCCAAGATCTTTGAAATTCTCAAACAATTTCTCAGCATTTTCTAGAGCCTCTGTTAATTCGTAAAAAAACATTCTATGGATTAAATATGTTTCACCTCGTGGATTCGTGAGTGGTTTATAGCTTTTATGTAATTCCAACAGAAAAAGTTCTTGTTTATTAAATATATTCCAACACGCGAAAAATGAACTATCTTGTATGTTTTCATTTTCAACCGCTTCTTTTATAGAAAAGACAAAGTCTGAATAGACCTTATGGTTTTTAGAAATATTGAATAACTTATTAGTTGTTTTAAAAGAATTTAATATTTCTGAAACACGTTCACAAACTGCCCGTTCTTCCTTTGTAAAGTTATCAGTCTGTAACTTTAATATCTCTTCGGTGACTGAACAAAACATATGATACACATAATAAAAATCTTCATTTATTCTCTCTGCGAACGGACTCGGTTCTGTAGTGAGTTCGTTTGCTGTCTCTTGATTTTCACTACTTATATCTACTAAAGCTCGTCTATTAACAAATTGACAAGATATTTGATCATAGGTCAATGTGTATGTGGTAAAAAGCATGGGTCTATATGACTCGTTTCTTTTATTTTTTAAACAGGCTAAATTTGGTAATTGCAATTTAACACATAGAGGTTATTTAATAAAAAAATAGAATCACTTTTAAATAAAAGTAAAAAAAATATTTTAAAGAAAAATGTTTATATTTTTATAACGATAGTATTATATAAAGTCTAGAGATCACTCACATCAAGTTCATTCTGTGCCAGTTTTCTATGTGTCCCAGTATATATTATTTTATTAAGCCTCGAATAAATGATAATCAATATAATATTCAGAATAATAAGATATTTTTAGATCTGTCTTACAAAACCATAAAGTTTTTATAGTCTTTGGTTGAGATTGGATCGATGTTAACTCTGTTTTTTTGAAACTTTTTTAATTTTTTTTTTCGTAAGTAGACGTTTATTTATAAAACTTTTTCTTGATCTTTTTTTTTCATTTTTATAAGGTGTCTAATAATGATACGAACGATGTTGATTTATTAAATAATAACTTTCCGTTGCGTAAAAAAAAACGTTTTTTTAAGAATCAAAATTTTCGCATAAACATTATTCATACAGCTTTAAAAAACAGATAAATCAAATTATACACAGCGTCGAATTCATTCATATTTTGTATAATTTTATAATCAGTTCGTATAATTTGTTACCACCCATGTTTGTGTTATAAATCAACACTTATGCGAGATAGTCACACACAAATGCACTAATTTCGAAAAAAAATAAAAGAGTTCAGTTGTTTTTACAAAAACCAACATATTCGTAAAAAAACAAAATGCTCCTGTTCACGTTAAATTAAAAAATAGAAAAAACTTTATAATTAAAAAAATGTCGTGAAAAACTAACACGATTTTTTTTTTCGTGACAAAATATACAAAAAATTATATGTAGGGGTTTTGATTACAATAAAGAAAAAAAGTTAAATAGATTAAATTGTTGGTTTGCTTAACCAAAATTTATAATGCTGTGAGTTAAGTACGTTTAATGTAAAAATCGTCATTATAAAAAAATAAGATCATGTTAAAATTACCAGTAGAATCAATCGTTTTAAATTTTATAATAAGATGATATCTAAATCAGTTTTGCGGAAAAGACTAAACTTATATAATAAGAAGAAAATATCAGAACAAATAACACATATCTTGATTTAATGAAAAAAAATAAAAATGACAAGATAAAAAAATAAGAAAAGAAATATCAAAGGTTATAACATGTGTTTTGGTTTCAAACTTGGAATATCAAAGATAAACTACGGAGGAGGGGAATTCTATATACGCTTCTGGATCAGATGATAGCAACTGGTTTTAATTTTTTAAAGCAGATCTCTTATAATTTTTTATAAAACCCATATATTCGAAAATAGGCCGTTTTTGGATCATCCCGTCTTTATTCCATTGGCTATTAACTGTTTATGACAGTGATTTTAGAGAATATATATCATTTGTGTTATTCTTATTAGCGTCAAAATAAGAAGAAATTTATATAAACAATTTTTTGAAAATTTAATTAAATGACCGATAATATACTATCATTATTTTGTGCTTTTCGATAGACGTTTGAAAAAAACAATATTCAGTTTGTATTATCAATATCTTGTGTTTTCGAAAGCAGCTTTTTTTGAACAAATAATCTAGAAAAGCTAAAAATCGATTGTTAAGTTAATGTTTTTTTTAAAGCCTTATAGTTTCAACAAAAAAAACAAGAAACTTTTTTAAACTTGACTTTTGTTTTTTCTATTAGATTAGTTAAATAATTTAATAAACTTTCTTCTTATATAATTACTTTGCTTATGCTATATCTAATAGCTTTCATAATATATTTCTAAAACGCCTTCACATATACAAATAAAAAAAGTTTCTTATACATAATAATGTCTTATATTTGCGACAAATCATCTCATATTAATATTTCAAAACTCATTGTTTTGTTGAATGTTTGTAATAAAAAACACTGTTTAATATAAAACACTCTATTTGAATTTAAAAAAAATTTCAAAATATTTGTACGGGGAAAAAAAAGCGAAAATAATATCGACGCTTCCACATATTAACCAACAAACTATACTGAAATTTAAAAAAAGATGCAATAAGAACAGTTTGTGAAAGCTATTATGTTGTTTTGAAAACAGCTTTCTAGAACTTAGATGCTTTAATAAAGTAGCGTTTTCAACGAAATATCTTTTTGTTGTTTTTTTAAAATACTTTACTAAATATAAAACTCTTTTAATATATACTTAAAAACAAGCCAGTTTTACGACTGAAAATCAGACAAATTTGTTTTTTTTAAGGCTTTAAATGTCATTCTACCAAGCGTCAAAATAGATCTTTTCTTTTTTTACGTAATCTAATCAAACGCCGACCGGTAATCGAGTGATATTTATTTCTACTAAACTAAGCGCGATTTACTGTGCAGTAAATCGCGAATTTGTTTTTTTTTTCACAGAAACTGGAACGATGTTACTTACGATTAACATAAAACATTTAATTTTTGCGCAATTAGACGTAGGATTATAATTTGACAAATTGTCACTATTTATCTTTTAACAAGCCATAATTGACTTTTACTCGAGAACAACCCACGGGATAAAATTTTTTTTGAACCCGACCCGGCGTGTTTTTCACTAAACTCTGAAGTTGTTTATCGTGCCAACACGCGCTTTTATTTTTTTTCAATTTTGACAAAATATTGCGCACGATAATCTGGCTTGTTTTATTTTTTTACTGGACTTATTCACAAGAAATCATGTGGCTTTTCGCCGCAATTCATTAATTTTTTTTGACACAGTTTGAATTCAATATATGTTTTCAACGATTTATTCCAAACAGTAATTTCATGTAACATATATTTGACATTCGATTTTATGTTGTTCAATAAGCTCACGTATATGGCATTCAATTCAAAACAATTTTTATAATCTCACATATATGTGAAATGTGTATTAAAATATATAATAAGGTATTTTATAATTCGAATTTTTTTAAGATTTCATATAATTTTAAAAAAAAGTTTTTTTTGTAATTAAGAATTAAACGTAGCTTATTTATATATCTGACAGTAATAATGTTTTTATATTTTTTTAAAGACTTTATTGTTTTTTGTGTTTCAAATTCTTTTTAAATAAAATGGTTTTTTCGTTAAAATTATATCTTTATTATTAATATTGTTTTTCCAACTTAAAAAAGCAAAGGCGAATGTATCTTAGATTATAATAAGGGTTTCTATTATCAGGACAATTTATTTAACATTTGTTTAAAATGGTTTCAGCTTTAAAAACAAGTATAATTTTCAACTGTGTTATTGTACCTTCAAATTCTACTTTAGTGTTTTGTTTAGAGTTATGTCGAAAAACTCTAATAGTTAAGGAAACACTGCATTTCGTGTTTTCTTGATATTTTAAAAAGTTTTTTATTTCTTCGTTTAAAAACATCCCTTTTTTATATATTTTTATTTATTGTTCAAATAAAGTTCTATGTACTATACATAAAAGCTGGTTTTTAAAATTTTTATTTCTTCGCCAGCAAAGGCAGCCAACTCGGTCTTTATTTCTTAAATAAAAAACATTTTTTTATAAGCCCAAGTAGTGTATTAATTTTTTCTGGCCAAAAAACATGTAACTTTTAAAAACTATTCTTTTCTTCTTTTTACTGCGAATATATCACCCGCAATCAATATTTGCAACAATTAAAATCTTTTAATATTGTTATATTACAAAATATTTTTTCGTGAATGTTTTCTAAACTACAAGTTGTTTTTTTTAATATACTCAGGGTAACAATTAGTTGTGCTATATTTGTACGAAATAATGAGCGTGGGTTTTATACATATTATTGTTTTTAAATTGTTTAGAAACATCTTTTTTGATGTTATTTAAAGAGTTTTTCTTCTCAGGCTTGTATTTATTTGATGTTTAATATTACTTTTTTAACAGAAAAAAAGTGAAAACGTCTCTTTGTAAAGTCTTCTTTGTTGGTTTAAATAACTCAACAGTGGCATATCGCTGAATGTATTACGCGGCCGTTTTTTATTAAAACTTGAACAGTCATTTATTTGTTTAATGCCATACTTTTTTGACATTTTCTTTAGTTTTATTAGAACAATATTATTGAAAAACTCTTTCTTGTTTATAATATACTTAATAGTTTATTGTGTTTTATATTACGTTTTGAAACATTCCTAATATTATTATTTAATTATTCTTTAAAAAGCATTATAAACTTTAACACAGTGAAAGAAGAAATACGAATCTTTTTTTAAATCAAATATTTAATATTCAAAAACTTTTCAAATACTAATATGAGTTGTGTTGGAAAAAATCTTAAACAAAATATTGTTTTTTTATTAAATCACTATTGAAAAAACAAATTTTTTAAAACGAACATAATTTATTATATCAGCTTACTAAGTTAACCGAAACATAATTTTTATCAGAATAAACGTGGGCCACTAGTTTATTTTTTTTAGAGTATTTAATGTATATCTAAAAAGTTATGTGCGCGAAGTTCTCTTTATTTCAAAGGCAAATAGCATTGAGAAACAAATATAGTTTTTATATCATTAAATATTTGTGAAACTTAAAGTAGTATTAGCAGACAAAAGACATATAAATTTTAGAACTGGTTGTGTGTGACTTTGATTTAGAACCTATTCAACAACATACTGTATAAATGATAAAACATACGAGGCATAATAAAAATTAACTCTTTCTTTCTGCAACATTATTTTATGGCAGATTCTCTACTTTTTTCTCGTTTTTTTTCATTTACTTTATAGACAAGCTTTCAAGAGTGCTTTTTAAGAACTACTTTTTTTTACGGTCTTGGTTGTATTTTTATTGTTACTTCAGTCAAACAAAAGCGTTTTCTCTGTATTGAAATACACTTGAAGTAAGTTTGTATTTTGATATTTTAACAAAAAAAATGTTTCAGTTGTTCAAGTCTCTCCTGTGTAGAAAAAACGCAGAGGAGAGTGCTTTGCTTACATGTTTCTTGTAAACTATTATACCATAAAAATTTTTACGTCTTCAAAATCTCTTGTATTGTTTCTAGTAGTGTTTTTGTAAAAAAGTTTTTTTTCATATTATCTGTTGACGTTGTTTCGAAGCAAGAATGTTTTTTTTCGTATAACATTATGAACTTGTCTCAGAGCATAGTTGCGTTTTCCATATTGCCAAGGTAAGAATTCGAAACAGCGGCTAAAAATGGGCCATATAAAAGCAAGTGCCGAAGTTGAAAAGCGGCTTTTTTTACTAATATTTTGTTATATACAAACAGATAGGCAACGTTCAAGTATAAAATCATATAAAATTGTCTATAAAAACAAAACATGAATAATAATGTTTTTGATCTACTACACTAACTTCAAAATTTTTTAAAAATTCGAATAGCTAAATTAGATATGAAAACAATAAAACAAATAAAATTGGTGATACTACGAGTTTATATGGCTGACTTGTTAAATAAATGTTGATTTACAGATTATAACAAAAATTCTGAAAAAAACAAAATCGGTAATGTTTTTAAATTAAAAAAAATAATTAACTAAACTTAAAATTCGCCACAAGTTATAATGATTTTTTTTAACTTACCAACTGTTTTTAAATATAAAAAAAATATATTCAACTGCACATTCACAACACAATACATTTGGTTAATATATCAAAGATAACATAAAACGTCGCTCGATGTTAATTATTTGAATAAAATTAAGATTAATTAAACAAAAAAATAAAATAAATGAAAATGTCCTTGCACGTAAAAAAGATTAAATCAGAAAACTTTATACTTTATGAGTTTTTTTTATTTTTTCTTACAAAAAAAAGTTTCAATTCATTACGTCGAAAAAGAACATTGGTTACAGCGAATATATTATTTTTTTGACAAAAAAACAAAACTTAATATAAACACAATAGATAAATAAATGATGTCTTGAAATAAAAATACTATGATAAATAAATACGGTCATAGGCTCTGACTATAAAGTTCCGAATGCTTTTTTCTATTAGTTATCATCTTTTAAAAGATATCTTATTGGTTTAAAAACTTACACATATCAAAAAACTACTTTATTAAATAAGAAAGCATATAAATATATTTCAAGAGTATGTCCAAAAAACAAGTTTCAAATATCAAATACAAAAACTACATATTGGTGAAAAAAATTGTTTTTACTCTCGGATTTGAAGCAACATAGAAAATCAAATAATTTGTTTATTTATGAATGTATAAATGCTATATTTTTAAATATCCGGACTTGTCGGTTGTATGTTTTAAATTATTTCGTTCTATTACATTCTCACTTTCAAAAGACATTCTATTTATTTATAAATTAAGTTCATATAAATGTGTGTTTATAAGTTTGAAATTAATCCTTTTTT